>JAYKAV010003111.1:0-101449 GCA_035582835.1 Phoebastria nigripes
GCAGAGTGCAGGCCACAGTTTGCTTTCATGTGGAGGGGCGTCCAGTACACCTGGAATCGACTGCCCCAGGGGTGGAAACACAGCCCCACCATTTGCCATGGACTGATCCACACCGCACTGGAACAGGGTGAGGCTCCGGAACACCTGCAATACATTAATGACATCATCGTACGGGGCAACACAGCAGCAGAAGTTTTTGAGAAAGGGAAGAAAATAGTCTGAATCCTTCTGAAGGTCGGTTTTGCCATAAAACAAAGTAAGGTCAAGGGACCTGCACARGAGATCCAGTTTTTAGGAATAAAATGGCAAGATGGGCGTCGTCACATCCCAATGGATGTGATCAAYAAAATAACAGCCATGTCTCCACCAACTAGCAAAAAGGAAACACAAGTCTTCTTAGGTGGTGTGGGTTTTTGGAGAATGCATATTCCAGATTACAGTCAGATCATAAGCCCTCTCTATCAAGTGACCCAGAAGAAGAATGATTTCAAATGGGGCCCTGAGCAACAACAAGCCTTTGAACAAATCAAACGGGAGATAGTTCAGGCAGTAGCCCTTGGGCCAGTCAGGGCAAGACAAGATGTAAAAAATGTGCTCTACACCGYAGCCAGGGAGAATGGCCCTACCTGGAGCCTCTGGCAGAAAGCACCAGGGGAGACTCGAGGTCGACCCCTGGGGTTTTAGAGTTGGGGATACAGAGGATCTGAGGCCCGCTATACTCCAACTGAGAAAGAGATATTGGCAGCATATGAAGGGGTTCGAGCTGCTTCAGAAGTRGTTGGTACTGAAGCACAGCTCCTCCTCGCACCCCGACTGCCGGTGCTGGGTTGGATGTTCAAAGAGAGGGTCCCCTCTACACATCATGCAACTGATGCTACGTGGAGTAAGTGGGTCGCGCCGATCACACAAYGGGCCCGAATAGGAAACCCCAGTCGCCCAGGAATCTTGGAAGTGAYCACGAACTGGCCAGAAGGCAAAGAATTTGGAATGTCCCCAGAGGAGGRGGTGACGCGTGCTGAAGAGGCCCCACTGTATAATAAACTACCAGAGAATGAGAAGCAATATGCCCTGTTCACTGATGGGTCCTGTCGTCTTGTGGGAAAGCATCGGAGATGGAAGGCTGCTGCGTGGAGTCCTATACGACAAGTCGCAGAAACTGCCGAAGGAGAAGGTGAATCGAGTCAGTTTGCAGAAGTGAAAGCTATCCAGCTGGCCTTGGATATTGCCGAATGAGAAAAATGGCCAGTGCTTTATCTCTACACTGACTCACGGATGGTGGCAAATGCCCTGTGGGGGTGGTTGCAGCAATGGAAGCAGAACARCTGGYAGCGCAGAGGTAAACCTATCTGGGCTGCYRCATTGTGGCAAGATATCGCTGCCCGGGTAGAGAACCTGGTTGTAAAAGTGCGTCATGTAGATGCTCACGTACCCAAGAGTCGGGCCACTGAAGAGCATCAAAACAACCAGCAGGTGGATCAGGCTGCTAAGATCCAAGTGGCTCAGGTGGATCTGGACTGGCAACATAAGGGTGAATTATTTATAGCTCTGTGGGCCCATGACACCTCAGGCCATCAAGGAAGAGATGCAACATATAGATGGGCTTGAGATCGAGGGGTGGACTTGACCATGGACACTATTGCACAGGTTATCCATGAATGTGAAACATGCGCTGCCATCAAGCAAGCCAAGCGAGTAAAGCCTCTTTGGTATGGAGGACGATGGCTGAAATAKAAATATGGGGAGGCCTGGCAGATTGATGATACCACACTCCCACAAACCCGCCAAGGCAAGCGCTATGTGCTCACCATAGTGGAGGCAACCACCGGATGGCTGGAAACATATCCCATGCCCCATGCCACTGCTTGGAACACTATCCTGGGCCTTGAAAAGCAAGTGCTATGGCGACATGGCACCCCAGAAAGAATGGAGTCAGACAACGGGACCCATTTCCGAAACACCCTCATAGACACCTGGGCCAAAGAGCATGGCATTGAGTGGGTGTATCACATCCCCTACCATGCACCAGCCTCCAGGAAAATAGAACGATACAACGGACTGCTGAAAACTACGCTGAAAGCAATGGGTGGTGGGACATTCAAGCATTGGGATACACATTTAGCAAAAGCCACCTGGTTAGTCAACACCAGGGGATATGTCACCCGAGCTGGCCCTGCCCAGTCAAAACCCTTACGTACTGTAGATGGGGATAGAGTCCCTGTAGTGCACATTAAAAATATGCTGGGGAAGGCAGTCTGGGTTAGTCCTGCCTCAGGCAAGGGAAAACCCATTTGTGGGATTGCTTTTGCTCAAGGACCTGGGTGCACTTGGTGGGTAATGCGAAAGGATGGGGAAGTCCGATGTGTACCTCAAGGGGATTTAATTTTGGGTGAAAATAGCCAATGAACTGAATTGTATGATGTTAATTGCTATATAATGCTGTATATCATATCAAAGGTGTTGCAGTAAGAATCACCCAGATTAATGAAGAAGGAACGCTGATGAAACAGAGCAAAGTGCAACGATGAGAAAACCAGATGAGCGCAGTGATAAATGGAACCAGAACTGCCTTCAGGATGCAACAATCCAACACCGCACACCATCTCTCCTGCCCTGAAAGACTGCTATGACACATGGAACCCGAAAGTCATGGACTAAATGAACTCAATGGACATTTTAGAGGGATGGCCCATAGACTAAGGGAATGACATCTGTGTATATATCGAAGGGCAGGAAAAATGATGATGATTCATTGGAATTTATTGGAAAATGTGAGACCTGGGCATGACGTAGATGGTATAGAATAAGGTGTGGATATTGTCCTGGTTCCGGCTGGGACAGAGTTAACTTTATTCCCAGTAGCTGGGGGGTGTGCGCTGTGTTTTGGGTTTGGTATAATAGGAGCGTTGATGGCCCATTGATGTTTTGGGTGCTGCTGGGTGGTGCTTGCATCGGGCACTTTTCGGCCTCCCATGCCCTGCCAGGTGCATGGGAAGCTGGCGGGGGGAGCATAGCCGGGGTGGTTGACCCAGCTGGCCAATGGGGTATTCCATACCATGYAACGTCATGCTCAGTATAAAAACTAAGGGTGGGGGGGGGCTCGGGGTCCTGGGGACGGGCTCTCGTGGGTTCGGCGGGTGGTAAGCAATTGCATTGTGCATCGCCTGCTTTGTATATTTTTGTTGTTGTTGTTATCACTGTTACTATTACTGTTCTACTTTGYTTTATTTCAATTATTAAACTGTTTTTATGTCAACCCACAAGTTTTCCTACTCGTGCCCTCCCAATTTTCTCCCCCATCCCACCGGAGCCGGGGGGGTGAGCGAGCGGCTGCRTGTTGTTTAGGTGCTGCCAGGGTTAAACCACAACAACAGTTTAGGCTGTTTCTAGATCGCTCTAACCTGAAGCGTAAAACCAAGACATAAGTCCCCTATTCCATAAGCAGCTGCAGCCATGTTGACATCAAATGAAGTTACCAGCCATTCCTCTCCTTTCATTATGAATGTTAAACTGCAGTGAGTAAGA
Source organism: Phoebastria nigripes (assembly GCA_035582835.1). Lineage (NCBI taxonomy): Eukaryota > Metazoa > Chordata > Aves > Procellariiformes > Diomedeidae > Phoebastria > Phoebastria nigripes. The sequence continues at coordinate 3,523 of JAYKAV010003111.1, forward strand.
TGACCAGTATGCTGCATCTGAACTACATTTTGACCACAAAGTGTTTAAAACATACGTGATACCAATTACAGATGTAGACTAAGTGTGTCTCACTATAAACATGAATCAGTAACTACTTGACGAAAACCGGAGCATTTCTCTGCATACACAGCCAACTTAGTAGATAATGACTAATCTGAACAAGTGTGTAAAACATCAGAATATAAAATTAAAATCTAGCAAGTTGTTTCACATTTTCAAACAAAAGCATTAGGCAACTTTTAACCTGTTAAAGAAACTGCACAAAGGAATTCATACTGAGAGGGAGGGAAAAGACATGGACATTTTCTAACACCTTCACAAATAAACAGAGCCTAGAGTCCCTGACAATGCCAATATGAAGGTCTCTGTTTGTTACCTCTAGGGAGAATGAAGTCTATAATTATTCTAGGATCTTCTATTACTCTGAAGATTGGATGACACTGTTCCTAAAATAGCCCCAAAAACCTAAACCCCCCCAAAAACCACACTCACTTCCCCACACAAGTACACTTCTGAGAACAAAAGTAGCAACTCAAGTAAACTAGCTGTCTATAAAATCTTCATGTGGTGAATGAACTCTGTTTAAGTGTCCAAAGCAAAGTCTTAAAAGTGTTAAAACTATCTTCAGTTCATGACTTCATCAACTATCTTACAATTATTTTATAGCAAACCTTTAGTTTACTGCACTGTGAAGCCTAAGAACACTGTGCAAAGTTGCCCTAGTTAAAAAGCTCACCGTTACCTACAGACTTCAAGTACACGACCTACAGGTGTTCAGATAAAGCACCAAGCAGTAGCTTGCTACAGTTTATCACGAATTCATCAGGTTCAAAATAAAACTGATTTATTATACAGCAAATTATTGGTATGCCTCCATTACTAGAGAAGAAACATGCACCAGCAAACCCAGACTTTACTCTACTAAACTATACCAGTTCCCTGGAAGAATGATCCATGCTGTATCAATAAAAATATCTCCATAAACACACCAAAAAAATTCTTAGCGTAGACTTGTCCTGGATCTACCTCTGGGGAAGAGCAGTATTGCTCCTACCCCAAAGGGCCCGCAGATGATAGCATTCTCCTGGGAGGCAGAGGCTTGAATTCCCTCAGACTTACAGAACCAATGCTAGTTCTCCCACTTCCAGGGGCAAGTGAGCTTACGACTGTAATATTATTACGGCTGCAAGTGGCAGTCGTCTCTAGAAAGAAAGGAAAACAATACACACTGTCCCCTGCAAGTGCCCTCCATGATGACGCCATCCTCAGGATGACAAGCCCAAACGCCTCTGGACGATTCCAAAAGGGACTGCATTACAGAACATGCAAATCGTGGTGGTGTCTAATGCCTGTTTTTGTGGAATTTCTGCTTCAATCTCATTCCAAAACGCTTTATTTTTCAATTTACTGCAAAGCAGACATTAGACACGCTTTTGGATTTTACTGAGAGCCGCATGCTAGTACTTTACATATAAGCACCCATGTCCTTATTTGCCTAATAACTCCACATCACCACTTGTTCTCCGACACCTTGTTCACTGAAAAGATGCATCTGTTCTTTATAAGTATGAAACTCAGAGTTCCAGCTAGGAAAAGTTTTCTGATGGTGTAATATTGCTTTAAAGTTATCCACCAAAGGGTAATGAATTTATACTTTGCTTCTCTTCAGAGACTAAGCATACCACCAATTCAATGTGTCCACACCTGCTACTTCACTAATGTTCTCATACTCCACACACAGTATTTATGAGTTTTCAACATAATGTAAACAAAATTGAGAGCACATAAGACAGCCCTTACAACGTTACTGATGGTGTAATATAAAGATGTTTACCCTGAAAACTCATACATGGAGACTTCACTTATGAATCTGACATATGCTGTGTTGTATATCATCTTCCACTCATCTTTTCAGTCAACTCATATTAAACATTGCTTCTAAAACTCCTTTATTACATGCTTCAACCTCAGTCTACAACCTAAATATTTATCTTGAAACATAACATAGCTGATTAAATAAAGAGCTGACATGATCAGCACACCTGCTGAGGTTCTGAAGTTTAGAAATAAGGCCATCTGCGGACGAAAGCCCAGTTTTTAACTCTCAAAGTATTTAGTTAGTTTCTTTTCTTCATTGCACATTGTTAAGTACTTATTTGAAAGCAGCAATAAATAAGGACACTTTACAAATATCACAGTAATATTTTTCAGGGGATTAATATATCCGTTTCAACGCATGTTTGGTACTTCCATGGCTCTTAATCATTAATAAAAAGCAGTCATGCAAAAAAAAAAAAAAAAAACCAAAACCAAACAAACCAACAATTCACTTTTGAAGATACTTTGCACCTACCAAGTTACTTCATCACACTGAATTTTCTACTTGTTAGTAGTTGTCGTGGTTTAACCCTGGCAGCACCTAAACACCACGCAGCCGCTCGCTCACCCCCCTGGCTGCGGTGGGATGGGGGAGAGAATCAGGAGGGCACGAGTAGGAAAACTCGTGGGTTGACATAAAAACAGTTTAATAATTGAAATAAAACAAAGTAGAACAGTAATAATAACAGTGGTAACAACAACAACAACAGGATATACAAAACAGGTGAGGCACAATGCAACTGCTCACCACCTGCCGAACCGACGCGTTGCCAAGCCGACGTGTGCCCGAAAAACGCGCGAGCCCGTCCCCGGGACCCAGAGCCCCCACACACACTTAGTTTGTATGGTTAGAACGTTGCATGGTATGGAATACCCCATCGGCCAGCTGGGTCAACCACCCCGGCTATGCTCCCCCCGCCAGCTTCCCATGCACCTGGCAGGGCATGGGAGGCCAAAAAGTGCCCGTGCAAGCACCACCCAGCAGCACCCAAAACATCAATGGGCCATCAACGCTCCTATTATACCAAACCCAAAACACAGCACACCCCCCCAGCTACTGGGAATAAAGTTAACTCTGTCCCAGCCGGAACCAGGACAGTAGTCAAACACTACCTGTCAAACTGTTTAACAGATTTTCAGATTTTATGCTTACTACGAGACTGCAAGTCCGAAATTACAAAATATTTTCAAATTTTGGACTAGTAAAACATTGTCCAACTACAATACATGCTTTGCTTCCAAATGTGTTAGCTTTATCACAACATGACATTAGCAGAAGAAAAAAAAACACAGTAGAACTCCCCAATTAGTGGTCTCCACAGAAGATGAAGGACATTCCACAGAAAACGCTGCCCCTGTTCTTTGCACTCTCTTCGTGTGTGATGAGTAATTTTCTCTAAAAGAATTTTTTCACCCTTTTAAAGTATCTAAAGCCAGAATTCAAGACCAAAAACATCACAGCTCTTCAAGAGCTTGTGGCCTGCATAGTACTGCTGTGAAAAATAACGATGTTGCCACTTACTAGAGACCTTCATAGCAGTTTGCCAAGTATTCTTTCAAAATGCATCCTACATTCAAATGGGTTTGTCAACTGAAAATCATAAAATCATGTATTTTTGTATTGTATTTACAATCCTTGCAGAAGAACTTCATACCTTTCAAAGGCAAAGACCTACTTGGTGGAGGGTTCTGCGAGGTTAGAGGCTCGTATTTGCACATGTCAACACAAATCTGGTCCTTGTGGCACTACACTGAACACTATGAACTCACCGTTGCATACATTGGCCATGTACATTCTTCCACACCACTGTGTACAAAAGCTGAAAGACAGAGCTATGTTGGAAATTGAGAAGCCAATAGCCACCATATTCAGTTACACTTAAAGGATGTCATCAGCACAATAAAAACTTCTCAGAACCTTTTTTCCCCATTCCCACTAACGAAGATCAGAAAAACTTAAAGCTTACATTTGGGGGGGGGGGGGGGGGGGGGGGGAGGGCAGCTTACATAGCTTCTTAAATACAAAATCTTGACTTACAGGTCCAAAATTCTGGAACAACAAGAAAGAAAACCACTCAGGATTACAATAAGAGGGCAGTACTTGAGGACCTTGAAAGCGTATTACATTAACAGGAACCAATGCTAAGGCGGCCCTATCTGATTTATGGAAGAAAGGGTGGGAGGAGAAGGGAAAGAGAAATAATGTGTTAAGCCCTTAGCTTATTACATAAGCATACTTCCTTATAAGCAGGCAATTATTTTGCAGTTTTTCCTTGCAAACTAGGGGGAGTCTGACAAAGCATTCCCAGGACATGGTTATCATGACCTTGAACAAAATACTTTAATGGGTTTCCTGTTTTGTTTCTACGGAATGTCTGTATACGACATTCAGAGGTCTCTTCCTCAGTCAAATAATGTATCTGCAGAGCAGCAAGAGTGGTTTCAATTTAAAACAAAAACAAAACAGGCCAGAGTTCATTTCTGCTGTAAACAGCTGCTTAACTACATCACATTTATTAAGAGAGGATATCAGGCACAAGTCACCATGTTCTGCTCACCATGATCCTCCACCATATTCTAGCAATATTACTGGTTAAAATAGCGACAACTAGAAACTAACGTGTAAAAATGCAGTATGGAATCTCAGTTTTCCTATATGCTGCAATCATCTCCTATTCTTGCAGTGCATTGCACACTAGGTGTTGAAATCATATTAAAGCAGAGAAAATTAATCTTAGGGCTGTAAAGCTGAACTTCAAAATGAAGTTGACTCTTCTCTCTTCTTAAATATGTATACACATGTTCTTGAGGCTGTTGTCATACAATTGTACACTTTTATTCCACATTAGAAATTCGCTTACCTAGAAGATTAAAAAAAAAAAACAAAAACAAAAACAAAAAACCAAAAAAAAGAGGGGGCCTAGGGATAGGAAGCCAATCAATGCAATGAAATTTATTTATTATAGATCTGTGAAACTTTGAAGTGGCTGGAAGACCTAAAAGAACCCTGTTATATATTCACCAACACAGACTTGTTCTCTAAATTTATACACAAAACAGCTCTCAGTATAGTTTTACCAAATAGAGGTAAAAATTAGCAATCAGTTTGGTCAGTGGCTAGAAGTCACCTGGTAACACTCTGCATAACCGTTTTTTAGAAGCAAAGCCTAAGATTTACACAGTTTTCCAACAGCTCCTTCAAGTGAGAAAGATTCAAGTACAAAATAACAATGACACAGTTTCTGTCAAGTTGGTTTGCAAGTTCTGATTTTCACAAAAGAAACCACTGAGATAAGTTCAAAGGAACAAAAATTATAGTCAACGCAAAGGAGAACAAGGCATGCACAGTTAGGGCAAAGCTCACCTTTAGACTAAACAGCATAAAGACAGTTGACAACTTCACTACATAACAAACATTGTCATTTCTTCATAATGAAAAATAAAAGCAGTCAGTTGGATAATACTCAATATACCCTCACAATTACTAACCTAAAAGTCTGAAGGCTGACAGCATTCTAGATGCCAATTAGACTACAGTAACATAACCTTTGGATTTAGCATTCACGATTAACAATGCAAGATAATCTTTTCCAAACTGTTCTCACTTTACAAAAAAAAAAAAAAAGTCTTGTAAGGATGCAATGTCCCATGCTTGTCCTTAATCCAAACTATCATTTCTTGAAGCACTTAAAAAAAAAAAAGTCAATCATTGAGTTACCTGACAAAGCAAAGGAAATAAGGTGGTACTTAAAACTTTTAAGATGTGATACAACTGAAAGATAGTCTCAGCTTCAGAAGGAGCTAGTCCTCAGTGGGAAAACTTCAATGAATTTGAAAGAGTACTTATAAGTATCTATGTAGATGAAGTATTTCTTTCCACATGACAATCAAAAGGAATTATTTGCACAGGTTGTGCAGTTGCTTGTGACAGCATTTGTAAAAGGACACTTCATGCTTCACAGGAAATGAACAGAGCTCACAGACCAGAAACACAGAAAAGTAGTCAACAACTTCATGAGATGCCTGACTCATTAGCACCATTCTTGGATCCTGCTTGTACGCTTCATCCATCATATCTGCTTGCCAGAGGGTAGAATGGAAGCCTCATCTACTGTCGGTGTGTTAAAAGGGAAATCAAGCTTCTTTGGAAGTAGAATTCATAACTCATTCTGGTTCTGCCCATCAACACCATTATTCAGCTGGTCTTCTTCCATGATTGTACCCATGCCCTCAATGAAACAGGCATGTTTTGCCCCTATATTCAGACATTTGACTGCAAGAACCTCTGACAACTGAAGATATGGCTGAAGTACAATTAATGATCTGTATTGTCCGTAACAGCTCAGAAAAGACATTTTATCAGAACTACGAAATTTTCTTAAAAGTTAGGAACTCCAGATTTATTCTGTGTTGCTTTGACAGCAGATGCTTAAGGGAAAGTTAATGCATGATCTGCCTTCATCTCCTCTTATAATGGGAAGTTCTTTTAGTCTTGTAAAAACCAAGGCCACCACTAAAACCACCAAGAATAACATGCTTTGTTTATCCCAGTTATGCCTCAAATTTCCAGCAAGATTTCAAGCTTCTCTCACACATATCTTAGATTAAGCCACTAAGGATAAAATAAACACACACAGTATTTCCCGGTCCCAACACAAACACTAAGACCTCAATAAGTTGCCTTGTTTCCTATAACACCTTGCCAAAGCCAATGCCTTTTAACTACGATCAGCCACTTCAATTCAACTGCAGAAGAGCAGGAAGGGAGAATGGATTCTGTATCACAACTACTCCAAGAGAAAGCAGTTTAAAGTCCACTTCTCCCCACAGCTTGTTCCCTTTCATGAACTACGAACTTCTGTCCCCTCAGATACAACAATGCAAACTTTGCAGAGCTGTGCTATAAACCAGATCTGAGCAATCTGAGTTACACTGTAAAGTTAAGTTTGCTTGCTTAAAAAAAAAAACACACCAAAAACCCCAAAAACCTGTATGGATTACTTCAGTCAAACAGATTTACAGCACAGCCTAACCGTTATGATGACATGGGAGCAATGAACTCCAACTACCACCTGCAAATCCAGTTTTATAACAGACTAATGAAAGAAGAATGAAAAGAAAGGGAAGAGAGTACTGCCACTCGACTGCAGATTCCACTTCTCTTCTTTAATCAAATTTCTTTCAAATCTTTAGTTTCATTATTCTATCAACTAGGAGCTTCAGCACCATTCGCTCAAAAGATCCCAACATTTAGGAAGAGAAGATCAATTCCAAAACAGCACAACAAAAAAACTACCTGTATCAAAAATGAGTAAAAACTTCTTAAGCTTTTTTGCACAGCAGATCCATGATAAAAGAGATACACCTAGATGGAATCACCCATCTTGAGAAGCTCATGATAAAGATACGGCAAGGGAGGACAGTGGGCTGAAACCATGTGAAGGCATTGACAACCAAAAGCCCTGCTAGACAGGAGAAACACAGAGGTGGTTTTTTTTGCTCCTGTCCTTTACAAGGTTTTCATCTCATATAGGTCAGCACACTTTGGCCAAACAACTACAGTTCAAAGACATGTTAGGAGGATCTGGTCATGATAATTAATGAAGAGTACATAGACTGCTCTAAGACAACAACTGTAAGGTGTAGCTGACATTGCACAAGGTTTTCCCAACAAGCTCAAGCTTCAAGATGGTGAGAGTCAAGAGACAGCAAGCACAAAAAAATACAGCTAAGTCCACCTAAATAAGTAGAGAATAGCGTGAGCCACTAAAGAAACAAAGAGGATGACACAGCTGTAACACCAAAAAGGAACAACAGGTAAACAAGAACTCTGGTTGTGACAATCAAGAACAAGTGCAGATCACAGAAGATACTACACCAGGCGAAGTGAAAGAACTTCGTGCGAGAATGGAATAAGACTGAAATGGAAAAAAAAATACACTGGAAAGATTGAAGCACCTCAACAGGTAAAACAGCAGCGGAACAACAGGAAAGAATGAGTACACCTGGAAGAAAGCGTGGTATGGTTGTATTAAGTTTAACAACATCACTCATAGCAGTTCAAGTTGAAAAATTTGGTAGAATAGGAGGTAAGTTAACGAAAGGGGGAAAAAGACTGGAAGTACAAGCACAGACAGCAGTAGAGGAGAAGAAATAATAATCAGAGAGTAGAAGGAAGTGAAGAATAACAAGAGGACAGTATTACAGAAGCCCAGGGAGAATAAGACATCAAGTGGCAGAGGATTACAGATAGTATCGAAAGCAGCAGAGATCAAGGAGAGTAAGAAAGGAGGGGAATCCTTGCAGCTTGGCCAGAAGGAGCCTGTGGAGATCTTAATGAGGGCAATTTCAGCAGAGCACAGAACCTGGATTGGAATGAATTTAGTACGAAGAAAGAGGAGAGAATGTACGACAACAAACGTAAATTTTTCTGTTCCAGGAGTTTGGAAAAGAAGAGGAGACGACTGGAGTTGACTGTCAGCTTTAATGATGGAGGATAGGAACTCAGAATAACATTAGGAAGGGAATAAGATAGCAGCAAGAGGTAAAAAACAGAAATTCGGAATTAAAACAGAAAAATCGAATGAATGGGGCTTTTGGGTCAGGCTAAGCAGTTAAAGGCAGAAAAAGCAGAGAGCAAACAGGAAAATCCATCACTGTAACTAGCAGGCAAGAGTGCTGAGCAAAGGTAAACATGCCAATTCTAATCAGTTTTTCTCTGGAAACCTTTAGATTCTGCAGGGGAAGCGATACAGGGAAAAGCCTCAGGCAGAGCTCTAGACAGCCTGCAAAGCAAAGGAACTGGGAAATGCATTCAGGGAAAAAAAAAAAAACAAAAGGATAATTGAGTATGAAATAAGAGTTAGGAAGAAGACGTCAAAGAAATCAACAAGCAGTCACAGGTAGGTCCATTATCATAAATGAGATGAGGAGGTGGCAGTCATGAGAAGGGGACTTGGAGGTGCAGCAATCAGATAAGATGGCTGGCAAAATCAAAACAGAAGTAATCACTTCTCTCAGAAACAGAAATGGGGATTAGCAGATGAAGATCAAATAGGCTAGAGAGCTGAAGAATAAACTTAATGAGAAATCAACTTGAAAAACAAAGTCATAAGGAATGAGGGTAAGGAGTCCATGATAAGAGGAGAGAATGTATGTCAAAGACTAAGATGAAGCTACACAGGGAGAAGGAAGAAGTAAGTGAGGCAACATGAAGGAACGTCTGCTGGACCCCTGCTCAAGGAAAGCTTAAGAGGAAATAATGGAGGGGGAAGTATAAACACAATGGTAGATGAGGAACACAACATTTATTGTTAATGATAAAAGGGAGGATCAGACAGACATTAGGCTCTAATGTAATGCTGTATTGTTGGTAGCAAGGTTTCTGCAATCAATATACCAGACAAAACTGTTGCTGATAAAATATTCAGCAACTAGCCTCTGATTTGGATTTCCTGAGGAGACACACAATTGCTCATGGCTAAGAAATTAAATAAACAATCTTTCTTTATACTTCAGTTACATGTATGGGATACAAAGCTCAATTACTGTACCGTATCTTGCCACACGTAAGGAAAGCAAACGAAAGGTTCAGTAGCGTACTATAACATCATGTGCCCTGACAGTGGAACACAAATTTCACTGAAAAATAAAATCAGTTAGTTGAAACCTGTGAACAAGCCAGACATTTAAACCACCTGATCCTCTATTTCTTCTGCTTTTGGTCTAATGTTACCCACAAATAAGCCTGCATTTTCATTTTAAGAAAAGAACGTAACAGCAAACAGCAATTCAAATTCATAAAGAAGAGCTAGAAAGGGCCTATTAAACACTTAAGAAAAGCAATCTGGATAGGAATCACAGAAAATAAGCTTGGAAAAGACTTCAAAACATTACTTCAAAACATCAACTTCACTCTCAGTGCTCCAAGTCTGTATCAGCTTTTCTTAAGCCACTCCTGACAGACATTTATCTAACATGTTTTTTAGCAAACCTCAAACAATACAGACTCCACAATCTCCCCTAGCAGTCTACTGCAGTGACCGAACAATTTGAAAATCTTCCTCCAACATTTGGCATGTATCTCCCTCTCTGAAATTCAAACCATTTCTTCATGCACCATAAAGCTGATTGCCTTCCTCTTTGCAGCAAAATTTGCTCTATGGAAAGGATGTTCCCTGTTGCAACTGGACAGCTCTCTGCAGTGTTTTGCATTGGAAGGACAGAGCCCTTATTAAAAAAAAAGAAAGTCTGCCTGAACGGATGAGCTACAAAAACTCATCTCTGTGATGAGTCATCTGGGACAGCAGAGACGGACTTTCCCACATAAGCAGTCTGCTGGAAGCTGGATTCAGCCACCGCAAGTGACACAGCCAAAGGAAATGAACATTTACAAGCAAGCAAAGCACAGCCATAGTGTTAGTCATGATCGCTTGTCCTACAGCCTTCAGAAAGGAGCCAAGCAAAAAACAGTATAGCCCTGGTCGTGTTATTCAAAGGGAAAGTTAAAATGGGAAGCAGAGCCGCAAACTGGAGCACTGGGTGGAGCTCCTGATTGTGCCTTGCTTGGCAGCACCACTCTGGGAAAAAAAAAGGAGTCAGTAAGGGCAAAGCAGAGCAAGGGGGGAGGGGGAAGAAAGAAAAAGCAAGCTCGGAAATAAGAGATGTGCGTAGGGCCAGTCACACACAGGGAAAAGGATGCAGGGAGGCACCTGAACCCTTGGCCATGGAGTGGGGAAGGGGACTGGGATTAGGACCATCTCCCCTTCCAGAGGCAGTGGACCTGGGGGAGGTCCTGGACGTGGCAAGTTTCCTCCCATGAGATGGCTCCTCTTTCTGGGGTGGGGCAGTAGGGACCCCAAAGGAAAAGCTGCAGGGAAGGGGAGGGAGTGCAGAGCTATACAGGGGGGTGCATCGAGGCATGGCAGAGGGAAGGAGGGAGTGCAGAGCCATAGGACAGGGGTGCAAGGCAGTATGGGGATGGCAGGGGAGAGCTGCAGGTATGCAGCTGCAGCTGTGGCAGGGGACTGGAGCAGGGTATGGCAAAGATTGCAAAGCCACAGCAGGGCTGGGGGAAGAAGGGGCAAGATGATGCTGATCCACAGGGGAAGCAGCGCACAGAACAGTGTGCAGAGCAATGCAGAGGATGGAAGTGCGTAGCATGGTGGGAGCAAGGCTATGGGGGGGTGAACAAGGGGGTGCACAGCCGTAAGGGGGAAGAGCAGAGCTATAGAGGGGAGCAAAATGCTGCACAGTTATGTGCATCAAAGCTTGCAGGGGGGAGGGGATGTAAAAGGGTTCACAGCCGTAAGAGAGCAGGACTATGGCAGGGGAGAAAAACGGGTTCACAGCCAGGGGAGAGCAGAGCTGTTGGCGGGGCGTGAGGGGAGAAGGGAAAGCAAGGGGTTCACAGCCACGGGAGAGCATGGTTACAGGGGATGCAAGCAAGTGCGCAGCCATGGGAGAGCGGGGCTACAGGTGTAGCAAGGGGATGCGCAGCCATAGGATAGAGGGCTACGGTGGTGGGAGGGAGCAAAGTGGTGCACAGCCATGGGAGAGCAGGGCTATGAGGGGTAAAAGGGRATGCACAGCCACCGAAGAGCACGGCTATGGGGGGAACATGCGGGTGCACAGCCATGGGACAGCATGAGAGGCAAACCTGGGGACGGGGGGAGGGGGGACACTGCCGTGGGGGACAGTAGGCCTGCAGGCGGGTGTAACAGGGCCCGGCAGCGGGGGGCAGCAGGGCTAGGGGAGGGCAGGGGAGGGGAGGGGAGTGGGGCAGCAGGGCCCAGCGGCGGGCGCAGGCCCCTCACCTGCGCGGCGGAGCTGCAGCAGCCCATGGCGTCCGCGGGTCTCTGCCCTGGCGGTGCCCGCTAGGCGCCCGACGGCAGCGGCGGGCAGGCGCTGGGCATCCACTCGCCGCGACGGCCCGCCCCGGCGGCGGCGAGGTGCGAGGCGGYGCTGAGGACCGCCGGGGAACCGCCGGGCCCGATCAGGCGAGCGCGGCTGCAGCACCAACCCCGCCGCGGCGCCCCCTCATCCTACCCCCGCGGCGGCGGCGGCCGCGGCTGAGGGGAAGGAGGCGGGGCCTGCGGCGGGCGGGGCCTTCGGGGGCGGGGCCAGGGTACTGCAGCGCGGGGGGTACCTGCCCAGCCGGGTGGCACCGCCCCCCGCTTCCGCCCCGCCCCGCCCTGCGCGCGGCGGGTCGCTTCCGGTGGCGCAATCGGTTTTGCCCGGTCGCCAAGGCGACGGCGGCGCTGGTGGCGGGCGGCTGGCGGCAGGCCCTGCCCTGCCCTGCCCTGCCCTGCGGCCCTGGCTGCCGCCTTTCCGGCGCTGGACATGGTCAGACGTTCCTCCCTCTTTTTCCTCTCGATCCACCGGAGGAGGGGGCGCTGCCCAGTGCGGGGACAGCATGGGGGATAGCTGCGTGGGGAAGCCGTGCTCCAGTTAGGGTAGTTTCCAAGTGGCTGGTACTCCCTGAAAGAGAGAAGAGAGCTGCTTGTGTGGCCCTGCAGTACTTGCAGGCATGAGAGGGACTTCAGGTGCCTCTGCTTGCTGGTGGGAGACGCTTGAGAAATCCACAGCCCGGCAGGCCTGTGTCTTATACTGCCTTTAGTGTGGTTTATCCCATTTTCCAGATAGCTCGTATCGTTGGTGCAACGTGCAGAGTACCCAATCATCTAAAATGGTAGCCTTGAGTGATTGCAGAAGATGTGAATCTGTCCCCTGGATTCACAGCTGATTGCCATATTTTGCAGCTAGTTTTTACAAGCTTTGTAGCCTTCCCAGAGACACAAATGTAGGTGTCATTCATTTGAGGTGTATGCCTCAGTAACTGAAAAAAAATGGTTTCATGAACCATCAGGATGATGCTTGCTGCGTAGTTAACTGATACAAGTTCAGTCTCGGAACTGTAAGCTGGACCATGTTGCTAAGCCATGCAGGTACCAACAAATGCCTCAGAGCTTCTGAACCAGTGAAGTCACTACATGGCTGCATCTTGTAGTTGTTAATGGCAACAAAGGCAACAGCTTTTTTCAGAATGAAAGAGAGTTCTGTTTGGAAACTGGCAGTCCCTCTTGAGGTAAGTTTACTGGCCCAGCAGTTGTGTTTGAACATGGCCTAAACGTATTAAGTGATACTCTAAGTTAAAATATTTTTTTTCTGAATCTTAACTCTGTAGCAGGTTTAATTCTATCAATATAGTAGAATATCCATGATTAGAAATAACATCGCAATGACTTAAGTCTAAAATGATCCTTTAACAGGCAGAATGAGGCAAAAGAGGCTTGTGACTAGAGAAGGAGTCTTGTTAGGCTTCCAAAAATAGAACAAAAACTGGTGTGTGGGTGAATTGTGAATCATACTTATTTTTTTAGCTCTTCTCAGTTTAATGGCAAGTAACATCACTTCTCATAATTTTCATGTTTTCTAACACCTGGTTAAAATACCTTTTTACCACTTATATGTACACTGCCGTTATTTCTCATTGTTCCACCTCATTCTATCCAAATATTTCTGTTGTATTCAAAGGTGTGACCATCAAAGAACTGTTTTGCTGGAACACTCTCTAGGAGGCATGTTTCTTTTGTGATTGACACAGGAATAGATAACAAGAAATCCGTAGTCAATCCTTGTGTAACTTTGGACATGTCACTTCAGTTTCTCTGTTCCTCAGTTTTGTCATTTATAAAATTGACTTTTGTTCCAGTGTTTGTCTTTTTTGTTTCCTTGGGTAACAACAGCATGATATCTGTGCCATAGATGTGATTTAGTCGGTCTGTTAAATAGACCAAATTTAATTTTTTTAAATAGTCCTTTCATTTAGGGCTTTCATTTCAATAGTTTCATTTAGGACCTCGAAGTGTTGTCATGGTATTTAAATACTGCCTCCTACTTTTTGCATGTAGACTAAACACATTCAGCACGATTATCAGAAGATAGTAATAGATTAAAACACAGTCTCCGCCCCCCAAATTTGTGGACTCTTAAAAAAAAAAAAACAACCAGGCATTCTAGCCAATAATCAAAGGCTTTGTGCAGCTGCATAGGGGGAATGGTAGCTTTATAGTGATTAAAAAACACAAGTCCTTTGTTGGCTGGGGGAGCCTTTATGGAAAAGTTTGTAAAGACGTACCAGCTGTAGCATAGGTAACTGGGGTTTAGTTTAAGTATGTGACAACTGTAGAAAGTATTTGAACAAATCTGAGTGTTAGAAATAATCTCCAGAGTAATTGCCCTTATCTCTGCTTCCGGCCCGAGGAAATTAGTTGCGTTTTTGACAGGGATGTGGTAATAGCAGCAGCGGTAGATGTCTGGCTTTCGTTAGTTTAACTGTGCTTTGTTTGGCCAGTCACACAAAGGAGAGGAAAAGTTAAAAGGTTCTTGCTTATTCATGATTGTACTTGCTTTTATATTTATTCAGATTAGTATTTGGGGAAGAAACTGGAAGGGATTGAAATGGGAATTGCTGAGTTCAGTAATACAGGAGTTGAACTTTAAGCGTATGCCTAAGTGCATTTTTTGAATTGTGCTTTATGGATTCGTTTCTGAAGCTGATTGTAATCTGCTCTAAGGCATGGTTACATCACAAGCTGCTAAAGTGCAAATCTGTGCCCAGATTTGCTAAAGTGCTAAAGTGCCCAGATTTAGTGTTAATAAGAATCTGGCTTTTTTCTATACAGATTTGAGTCTGCCCTTCTCCCCTCAGCCAAGAACGATGAGCTTTATCTATATTTTCATTTCATTGCTAGACTAAGAATGACACGTTAGAGTTTTTGAAGTACCATCTGATACTGAGAAAGGGAGACAGCAACAGAGAGAAGGCCCTAAGATAACAAAAATGCCTTTAGTACTTGAGTTGAGTAAATTGTAGGTTGTATCCAGACTGCTTCCACTCTTGGAAGTGTGGGGAGGACAAAAAAAAAAAGATAAGGAAACATTCCAGAAAGAATGAATTGTGTGATAATATTTACCTTTTCTCACCCAAGGTACAAAACAATCTATAGCTTTTGTTCCATATTAATGAGAGAAATACCTTTAAAATAGCAGTAGATAAAATTCAGACCATTTGGATATGTCTTTAAGTATGAGTTTTGGGATGGAGTTTTCAAACAGGCTCAGTACTGGGCTGACTGCTCAATCAAGAGGCGGTCCAAACCTGGCCTCACTGTTAATGAAAGGGAAGAGTTGCATCATGCAGACTAAAAATTGAGTATTGCACCAGCAAGGTGTTGTTACAATCCATGTGTTCATCTCCCTCTTCTAATAGACAAACTCAGCTTACTATCATTCTGCTGACTTCTTCCACCTACCAATACATCTGCACCTATGAACGCTTGGCAACCACTCTGCATTTTTAAAAATCCTATCCTGTGTGCTTAGCCTCAGTATTCCTATTTTGGTGTTTTTGKTTTTTTTTAAATCTATTTAAATGCAGAATCACACATATTCCCTCCATAATGTGCCCAGTGAACAAACTAACTGTTAGTTTTCATACATGTGTATCAGTGCAGGATTAGGAGTGATTCTGCTGATATCAGCAGAATACTAATGAAACTACACCAGAAGGCATTCCAGCAAACACATGGCAAATAGGATGTCAGCCCATCTCTATAAGCAATGTGGGGATAAAGGTCACTGACCCACTTAGAGCCCTGTGGCCCCATTATCTTGTATATCTCAGAATCCACCTGAAACTGATCGTCTTCCTGAAAAGTTCAACCATGCCATTGCACTTTTTTGCTGCTGGGGAGCTACAGCATGGGTGCTTTTGTCAAGTCATATAGGACACCAGTTAGAAAGCAGAGAATTGAAGCTGTATCTTACAAACTCCAGCTTGTACACCGAAGATACTATCAGTTACGAATTTTAGTCAGTCATGGCAAAAGCATTCAAGTGATCCTGCTTTTCAATTAGAATGGCAGGATTCTTGCAGACTTCTTCATCTCTGAGTAAGAAAAGTTGCATATTGCTCAGTAAGTCTGAGCTCTCACAAGTTAAAGCTAAGATTTTCTTCTTGCTGCCTTGTGCGACCACAGAGGAACAGGTCAATTCAGTGAACTTACTGGGAAACTCAGAAAACCTGCTGTGATTCTACTTTGTGCTGTAGCCCCATAAATTGGTCACGTTAGGTCTGTTTTAGTTTAAGAACTGGAGACTCCAAGGAAAGAGAAGGCAGCACAGAGTTTTTTGAATGAATCAGGAGGGTGAAATCTTCTTTCCCCAGTTCTGAATCAAAATTTTGGTCCATTGTACTCTTAGAGATCTAACTTTTTGGTGAGAGGACAGAGTGTACAGTGGAAGTCCTGTCCGTTGGTAGCTATCAAAAATGTTCAAGACTCATTAGAAGAATAATATTTTGGTGTGTTGGCAAAATGGCTTTCTAAGCATATGCTTTGTGCCTACAGTAGTCCATTCATGCCATAATGAAAGTAAAATAGATATCCTTTCTATATTAAAACATGTTGCTTTGCACTACTTAATACCTGTTGAACTTCATTCTGATGTTGGACACTTGTGCCTGAAAAACTGTATGAATAGATCATTTCACGCAAGTGAAACACCTGTCACACATTTACATCGTTATTAGCCTGAGTCAGAATCATGCTAGCAATTTGCAGCTGAAATGTTCCATATCCAGTATCCAAACACCCGAAAAATCCACTCTTCAGAAAACGTTCTTTAAAATAGCTGGGACAGTGGCGTTGCATGTGGGAGGGTGGGGTGTCCAACTGATGTCATGGTAGCAACCAGAAAAATGTAATTTGTTTCAGCTTTGTAAGAAAGTTTTGTGTTGCCCAAAGGAGACACAGAAAGCCAAGTGCAATCCTTCCTGTAGAGACAGTATCGTCATATTACATGATTAGCTGTTATGATCTCCTGTCATTTCACTCTAGGAGAATTATGGCTCTCACAGAGAGGATGTAAGACTACAGATGGAGGACTGCCTGCTACAAATCTCTTGTAAGGCTGCTGCAGTAAATCTCTTGGAGAAAAGTCATTACCTAAAAAAAACTGTGCTAAAGGGACCTGCCATTTGTTTTCTTAGGGAAGATGGGAAGAGGGGCTGTGCAGGGAGGTACTGTTCCATTCTACACTCCTTAATGTTATGCAAGGAAGCATTCATCAAGGAAGATTCCGCTTTTTCTCAGAGTAAGCCAGGAAAGGAGACATGGCAATATTCAATGTGTTGTGTCTCTCTGGCTTTCTGTATAGTATTTTGTATGAGAGAGAAGGAGTAGAGACATCACTCTCCAGAGGCTGACTTAGGCTGTGATAGATTTTATAGCTTAGTTATAGTAATGGTGAACTAGAGGTTGCTGGATTGGCACAGGTCTGGACTATTGGTTGCAGAGAACACCTGCAGTGGGCTCAGAATTGGCATTCAACTCAGATGCAGACTTAAGACCAAACAGTGCTTTATCATGGACACAAACCCTCATTCATATACTGAATGTAAGTGAATAGACACTAATGGAGCTCAAAATATTGATGGGTATCCTGTGTATGAGTCCCTGAAAGTATTGTTTTGAAACTTTGAGGCTGAGTTAAACCAGCAAGGTAGATAGAGAGATGGGACTATCACAGGGCTCAGCGTAATTCAGCTCCATACTGTAGTTGGCAGTATACATACAGCCAATGCAGCTGGCAGTGACAGCTAACAGGAGGGGCTTCACACTGATTTTCACTGGATGTTTTCCTTCTAGGGTGGGTTTTAAAGGTCCCAGCCTCACTGCTTGGTTGTTCTTTGAGTCAATCATGTACACCTTTAAAATGAGGGTATTAAAAATTTGAAAAGCAATTTCTTTTTATACAATGCCCACCACTCCAATTACAAAAATAAGTACATATCTATATAAAGAGGCATCAAGATTTATTTGAGATTGAGGATCTCAATTTGCATGTTTCCTACACATGTAGACATGCTTAACTTTAAACTCATAACAAGTGCTTTGCTTAGTGAAAGCCTGTAAGCAATCATAAGAATGTTTGAAAATCTGGTGTTACGTTAATTTTTCTGGCTCGCAGAAAAGACGGAGACTTTCAGAAGTTCTGTGCATCCATCAGCTCCTTGTTAGTCTTGACTTTCTTTTTGAAAAAAAGCACATTGCTTATTTAAGAACATAATTAAACTTTGCAAGTGATAGAGGTTGTGTGACCTAGCTGGTCTAGTTGGAGGGTTTCCACCCTTACTGGTCCTGGACAGCTGGATGGTACTGTGAACAATGTATGTGCTCTAGTAGATGTAGATTGTATCTGCTCAGCAATATCAGATACCTGGCTCCCTGTGTCCCTTGAACCAGGCTTGTGCTGGCTGATATGGCCTCATACTCACTGTGGTATAAACTCCAAAGAAGAAACATTGGCTGACAGTATTCTGGAGAAGAGTAAGTCCTATTAACTTCTTCAAGCATTTTTTCTTGTCAGCACTTTATCTTTGATTACCAGGTTTTTGATTACCTGGAGGCTATGGCTCGCCTGTAGAATTTGCAGAGATACAGTTACTTCTGATTGTTCATTCAAACTCAGAAGTATTTTACAGGAACACAATCAGTCAATGTTTTTTTAGGTTTGTTTTGTTTTGTTCTGGCTACATCTGTTTCATTTGGCAAAGTATTCCCCTAAGTACTGGAATAATATCCACCAAGTAAATTGTTTTATAATGTGTAGAAAGCCAGGATTTGTCTGCGGGAATTTTTTTTCTCTGCCTTTCCCATAACCATTAAGTTAAGTTAACTCCAGGATGTTCTGATTGCTCTTTGCTTCTTTCTGACACCATTCAAACTCCAGCCTCTAGTCACCTGCACCAGTTTTTCCTGCTATTAATGCTTCTGTTGATAGTTGTTTTAAGTTCCCGTGTAGGAGAATACTTCGAAAATAAAAGCAGAAACAGTTTGCCTGTAGATAGTAGGCTGACATGCCAAACATGTTGTTGCTTCAGTTGAAGATACATCACTGTTGAGCAGGTGACACTGAGAAATAGCTCTTTTGCTGTGTCACCACAGTTGTGGCAGACAAGCAGAAGTGTTTAACTACTGTTGCAGGACTAATGAGCATGTGATTAATGACACAGAACTGAGATATTGGGGTGAGGGACTCAGGCAGCAGGCTAAGAACATGGGGGAAGGTGGGATGAGTGCTAATCACTCACTTTCTTAACTGAAGAGGTTTTCTTTATTCCTCCTGTCACTGTCCCTGTTACCTCGCTGATCAGATTCCAGAAACCCAACCAAGGCAGCTAGCTAGGTGTTGACCACAGAGCCTCCGACAGACCCTGGGTACAAACAGTGCAGCTTTATCGGTTTCCATGGCACACTGCAAAAACCCCAGGGCAGGATGCAGTGTGTGGTAGGCATGCTCTTGTAGCTATTTTTGGTAGGAGGGACTGGGGAAGARTGAAAAGTGTGTCACTTTGAAATTCAAAAGATATGGTGAGAGTTTTCAAGCTGAAAGATGGAAAACATTTAAATATGGAAGAAGTGTTTTTTTAAAGTGCTGTGGGAATGTTGAATACTTTAGAGAGGTGGAATCTATCCACCAAGTCTATCCAAGGTGGATGCTTGTAATAGCTCATTACCAGAAAGCCTCTTGCAAGTTTTACAAGTAGATGAGGAAACCTCTCCCTTCTTGCTTCAGATCTTCATTATGTAGGGCCCAGAGCACATCCACCTTCCATGAGTTTAGTTGGCTGAGATAAGTTTAGCTGTGTGAGCCCAAGGTCAGCTCCTTCACTAGTAAGAACCATTGTAGAGAAGGCCAGAGGCGAGGGCCTGCCCCTCCTCTCCCTTCAGAGCTGCTCTTATGCTGAGGTTCTACTGCTTTGCCACATCACAGCTGTGTAACCAGATGTGTCAGCACCTGGTCTTCACCTTGACCCAGACCCACTGGTGGGCTGCCTGGGTTGACATCACACTGCTTCGTCTCTGGTCTGTCTGACCCTGATCACTGTCTCTGGCCCTGATCCTGACCTGGACTTGCCGCTCTGCATCCTGGCTTCTTGTTTGTGAGGTCCCTGCTCATAGGAGCCATAACAAGGCTCCCGGCTACAAGCTCACCTTCCTTGTGGAGCTGCTGCTCCCCTCACTGCTTCCTGATGCACTGTGCATTTGAGACAGGTTGAGGGTATGGCAAGTCTGTGTTTGCAAAACAGGAGCAATGAATGAATGAAAACAGTGAAAGGCAGGAAGATTTGTGAGTAGATAGAGAAAACACAGGTTCTCTGACTCTCAGATGACTTATGTTAGACATTGGACTTTACACAATAAAACCTCACTATCAGTGGTAAACAGTGACCATCCCACAAAAACAGATTTCAGTAGCTGTTTGTTCTGCAGTATGAAAAAAAGGAATTGACTCCACGTTTGTTTGTTTTTTTAAATAAAAAAGCTGCTTTTTGAGTTGGATCAGGTAATTACCAAGGTATTGCAAATGCTGTTGGAAGTGTTGCACTGCCATTCCCTCGTTTTTCAAATTAACGCCTCACTCCTTGAACAGTTGGTTATGTTTGTGTTAATGACCAAGGGCAGACTCTAGTATAGATCAGACATTGTACTTCAAGTATCAACATTCATTTCTGACAGATGTAGGGCAAGATTTATGCATTGCCACAAGAAGTTTCAGTTTCAAAGAACTTGAGGTTTTCAATGAGAAACTGCTTCGTCAAAATATTTCTTAAAACAACAAGACAACTCAATTGCAATAGAAGTGATGGTAAAGTAAAAGTCTCAAAGAGCTTCAGTTATGATTGAGAGACCTGCCCTCCTTTTCAGGTTTTATTCCATCACGTTTGCCGAACAGCTCAACCTCAGAGGCTTTCCTGTCACTAGGCGACAACTTCTGCTTTGAAATAGTAGCTAGAATTTCCTATTCCCCGAACAAAACAGGACAGGCTGAGAAACCAGATGGAGCTGGAGGATAAAATATGTATACTGTGGAACGTGAATCTGGCATCCTTCTCCTACCAGAATCTTGTTGTGTTTAGTTGTTGTAATACATGGTTTAATCACCAAGAATGTAGCATTTCTGTTTTGCGTGACAGTATGGAGAAGGAAAAAACCAAAGTGGCTGTTGATTTACATATATTTTACAGTATCGCTGTGATAATCCTAGATGCCTTGGATTCCATGTGGTAAATACATGTTGTACAAAAGGAGGGAATGCCTTCCAAAGATTTTAGAAATAGCTGCATGACACAAAGTCTGTCACTCATCAGAGAGAGTAAATACTTTTTGTTTTACTTCCCTTTTTTTTCCAGCTCACAGTTGAAAAAGCTCTGCTTAAATGCTAGCTTCGACCCGGAAACCATCTAAGGCTAAGTGTATACTGAAGTGCAATAGAAATGCCTTCCTGAATAGCTACCTTTATTTTCCTGGGACAAGGCTGAATAGCTGTGTGAGAAACGGGATTCTGGAGATGCTGGACTGGACTCTCCTCTCACCTTGTTTTGGTTCCACGGATTCTGATGAAATTTTCTGAGTTACAGATGTATAAGAAAGAACAAACCAGCTGCCTGAAACCAGAGCCCTGTAGCTAGCTTTACTTCCAGTAGCTTTTTTTATAGCAGTGTTACTAAGGATGTAAAACAGATGCACAACTACCTAGGGACAAAGGATTTTCAAGTCATTAGAGCAAGGAAGATGGAGATGGCAAGCCTGGATTCTATTTGCAGCTCTGGCCCTGCCAAGTTTTTAATGATTAATTGCAGACTTTATTAATTAGTAATACAGGCCTGTAAGCAGCTCAACTTTTTGCATCTTTAGTCTTTCAACTGTAGTTTTCTATCCATTTGCCATCCCCTTTACAGAAGCTTGAAGAGTGTTTTGCTATAGGTAAGCACTTAGAAATGCAGCAGGTAGCAATGAGTTTACACCTATCTAGCCTAGGAATGTTTCCAAGGCAGATGTGTAGAAGCTAGTTGTTTTAACCCGCATGATTTTGCTCTGAAAACACATTTCTAAACACCATGCTATTTGCCATTTCCCTTCATAACTGCAGGCACAGCAACCTTTCCACCCTAAATGGTTTATCTCCTCCTAGAATCTGTGCACATGGCACAGGACAATGACAATAAGGTCACAAGATCCTGGGCAGAGAAGAGCACATATATTTCCACTGGATGCAGATGATGTCCTTTTCATGTATGGCTCAGGTCAGAGGACTCCATCTTACATTTAGGAAATTGCATTGCGTCACTCCGTGACCAACACACATTCAGAGATGGAGAGTGCTGATTGCTGGCAGTTCATCTGGACAACAGTGCTGTGAAGCTTCACTCTGAGCAGGTACTTTAAGAGTTCCCTGTGTGAATTCTGAACACAGCAAGGTCCTGCTGAACCACCACCGATACGCTGGAGATCTGGAGTCCAAATCAGTCTCACTGTCCAGTAAGCCAAAGAACTGGGAAAGATCATCAGTGTCTGTTGCCGCCTTCTCTGCCAGTGTTGTGCTTCTGTGCAGGCAATAGCTGAACCTACTTACTGAGCTCCCTGAAGACAAGGTCTAGAGTCATCAGCAGTTCCAGTGTGTGCTCATGAATAAACCTGACTGGGCTTTTACATACTGGCTTGCTCATCCTTCTCATGCACTGCTGTGTGGCATACACTCATTCACTTTTATGCTCTGAGCATGCAGGCAGACTGCCTGGGTGGACCATGGGTAGTGATGGCGTTATGGCAGTGCCCATCCGCCAGCTATGGCACAGTTGTAGCTGTTTGAGCCAATCTTCCCTCAGCGCATTCATAAACTGTAGGTTAATTTTCTTTGGTCACTAGGTGGCAGAATTGGCGTTATTAAACCATGCAGGATTTTTTTTCAGTGCTTACAAACTACTACAGCTCTTTCCCTGGAAATGAATTGCTAAGTCCTGATAGAGGGAGCTGTGTGAAAGGAAAAAGCAGGACTCCCTCTCAAGGATACGATCTGTCCTGCAGCTGATGGGTCACTTGCATTATGCTGGATTCAAGACATGGGCAAATTTGACAGATTCTCCTGTTAATGCAATCTTTCGGGCTTTGATTTGCTGGTCTGGTGTCAACAGAGGTTCAACCCTGATTCCAAGGGGCTTTTCTATTTGCTGAACAATATTTACACTTTTTATCAAGAGGAATCTGTCTCTGAGACATGTCCTGTAGTGCTTTTAGCTAACACTAGTGGAAATCTAAGCTCACACTACATCACAAGGGATCATAGGGRATATATTTTTTGAGCTAAGCTAAAGCACTTGGAAAATTCAGGTTTAGAGAGCTTTTTTACTTCTTTCTGCCAAAGTGTTTTAGGTTGATTTGAATCTTTAGGCCACACAATATAGGGAGAACATTTAAATAATGTTTTTAATTCCAAGCACCTTTCTGATAAATGGAGAATGTCCAGGAAACATGTATAACAGGAATGTGATTTACAGAGAGATTTTAAACTTACAAAATCTGGATATGTTGCAGAAAAGGTAAACATAATGATACATGAAGCAGCTCCAGATCAAATCAGCTTCTAGTTTGAGAAATTAATCTTGAAGTTGCTGTATCTTCTGTGCTTGGCCATAGCAAGGGTTGGTCAAAAGGAGCAGCAAATGGGGAGAACAAGATCTCCCAGTCTGGAATAAGACTGCAGTTTGCTGTCCTGGTAAATCTGGAAATACTGCTGGCTGAAGGACAGAGTAAAGAACTGTTCTGCACCAGGGCTATCATGCAGCATAGAGAAAAAAMCACTCTTGCCACCTTCCTTATCCTGTAATTGGCATATTTTGCTGTCCTATAAACTTTGGAGAGAGAGACTCTTCCATAATTCTCCCAATAGAATGGAGGAGGAAGGAGTGCAACTTGCCCATTCACTTTCGTTTCTGGCTGTCCACAGGAAACATAATATTTCAGTATATGGATTGATGAAGCAATGTCTGTCTTGCTTTGCATTTCATTCCGAATAAGCAGCCATCAAACTAGTAGCAGCCTTTGAGGAGAGCTTGCTAGTACGAGAACTCTTTTCAAGCGTTCACAGAGGTTGAGTGAGATTTCAAGATTTTGAACCAAAATCTCTGGACCTTGAGGGGAACTCAACTGCAATAAAAAGTATTAACTAGCTCCAGTTTTGCATTTCACAGGCTTCATAATCTTCTGAACCATGTTSCCAGATCTCATTGTCTTCAGACTTGAAACCCGATTCCAACTCTGTGCCTTGAGCCCACTGAGAATTATTCTGCATGCAYAATTCAATGCTTTTAACCTTCATCAGCTGTATTCCCCCTGGCTAGGAGTATTGAAGGCTCTGAAGGAAATCGGTTTGCTGTGGTGATTCAAGTAATTTTATATTTTCTTCCTGCTTCCCTTGGGTCTTTGTACTCAAATGTGTTGTCACCATTCTTCTCTAGCAAGTTTTTTCTCATTTTTCTTAGCAAAAAGAAAGGGGATTTATTATACATGAAAGTATAATACTTAGGTACTTAATGCCTTTTTTGCCTCAGTCTTTAACAGTAAGACCAGTTGTTCTGTGGGTACCCAGCCCGCTGAGCTGGAAGACAGGGACGGGGAGCCGACTGAAGCCCCCGTTATCCAAGGAGAAATGGTTAGCAGCCTCCTACACCACTTAGACACACACAAGTCTATGGGGCCAGATGGGATCCACCCAAGGGTACTGAGGGAGCTGGCGGAAGTGCTCACCAAGCCATTTTCCATCATTTATCAGCAGTCCTGGCTAACCAGGGAGGTCCCAGTTGACTGGAGGTTAGCAAATGTGACACCCATCTATGAGAAGGGCCGGAAGGAGGATCCGAGGAACTACAGGTCTGTCAGTCTGACCTCGGTGCTGGGGAAGGTTATGGGGCAGCTCATCTTGAGTGCCATCACATGGCACGTACAGAACAACCAGGTGATCAGGCCCCGTCAGCATGGGTTTATGAAAGGCAGGTCCTGCTTGACTATGACAAGGTGATCCGCTTAGTGAATGAGGGAAAGGCTGTGGATGTTGTTTACCTAGATTTTAGTAAAGCCTTTGACACTGTTTCCTACAGCAGTCTCCTGGAGAAACTGGCTGCTCATGGCTTGGACAGGCGTATGCTTCACTGGGTAAAAAACTGGCTGGATGGCCGGGACCAAAGAGTTGTGGTGAATGGAGTTAAATCCAGTTGGCGGCTGGTCACAAGTTGTGTTCCCCAGGGCTCAGTACTGGGGCCAGTCCTGTTTAATATCTTTATCAAACAATCTGGATGAGGGGATCTAGTGCTCCCTCAGTCAGTTTGCAGACGACACCAAGCTGGGCAGGAGTGTTGGTCTGCTTGAGGGTAGGAAGGCTCTGCAGAGGGATCTGGACAGACTGGATCGATGGGCCAAGGCAAATTGTATGAGGTTCAGCAAGACTAAGTGCTAGGTCCTGCACTTGGGTCATAACAACCCCATGCAACGCTACAGGCTGGGGGAAGAATGGCTGGAAAGCTGCCTGTTGGAAAAGGACCTGGGGGTGTTGGTCAACAGCTGGCTGAATATAAGCCGGCAGTGTACCCAGGTGGCCAAGAAGGGCAATAGCATCCTGGCTTGTATCAGAAATAGCGTGGCCAGCAGGACAAGGCAAGTGATCGTGCCCCTGTGCTCAGCACTGGTGAGGCCGCAGCTCGAATACTGTGTTCAGTTTTGGGCGCCTCACTACAAGAAAGACATTGAGGTGCTGGAGCGTGTCCAAAGAAGGGCAACGAAGCTGGTGAAGGGTCTAGAGGGCAAGTCTTATGAGGAGCCGCTGAGAGAACTGGGGTTGTTTAGCCTGGAGCAAAGGAGGCTGAGGGGGGACCTTATCGTGCTCTACAACTACCTGAAAGGAGGTTGTAGCGAGGTGGGTGTCAGTCTCTTTTCCCAAGTAACAAGTGATAGGACGAGAGGAAATGGCCTTAAGTTGCACCAGGGGAGGTTTAGATTGGATATTAGGAAAAATTTCTTCACTGAAAGGGTTATCAAGCACTGGAACAGCCTGCCCATGGAAGTGGTTGAGTCACCATCCCTGGGGGTATTTAAAAGATGTGTAGACGTGGTGCTTAGGGACATGGTTTAGTGGTGGACTTGGTAGTGTTAGGTTAATGGTTGGACTCGACAATCTTAAGGGTCTTTTCCAACCTAAATGATTCTATGATTCTATTCTATGATTCTATGAAAGTGGCATCTTTGACATATATTAAGAAAAGTCACAAGAAAAGCTTGGCATTGTTCCTCCCTCAAATTCAAAACATGCATAGCAAAAGATGAAATCCAAACTCTAATCACATCAGACATGAGCTCTGCTTGCCTTCCACAGCCAGGAACCTGAGGCTTCCATTGTGTCCCAACAGTCAGATTTCTACACGTTCTGATCAAGGAGCCAGCGGCAAAGCTTCTGTGTTCATATTCCTGGCCATCACTGCTGGTTATTGAGAGGGAGGGAGTAGTACAGAAAGAAAACCTGAGAGTAAGGCAAACCTCACAGCCTTATAGTAAGTTTGCTCTTCTCTCCATCAAGACAGGCAAGAATCTTTGTGCTTCAAGTCATACTGTGATCGTGCCTGTAGTTAGGAACCAGGAATAGCATCTCCCTATACATTTGAAATGGAAGCAAAGTTTATTTGTGACTCTGACATATATGGAAGCTGCTGAAGACAAGTTGTTTGGCTGAAATACTGGAGGATCCAATTTTTCCATTTCTGCTGTCTACGGGAATAAGTGCATTTTGTAAGTATTGTTGCTTAACACAAGAAAATATTTTAAGTATCATTTCACTATTCAAATGTTATAATACTTTATTTTCAAGAGGATGGAAGGGTCCCTTAAAACACTGTGGTCAATGTATTTGTACAGTTTGTAAAAATATTACTTAACCTCATCCAGAATTTGCAGTGAGATGGCCATCTTGCCATTTTGTACATTCAAAGACCTGATTTGCCATACAGCTACAGTAACTGCGTATCTAATTTAGAATAAAAGAGCACGCTTACAGCCCTGGGATTCTGCTTTTTTTCAGTGTCTAGCCTTAGAAGTCAGACCTGTTCTGTGTTCGAAGAAGACAGCAGCTATTTCTTTGTGCATACCAAAATTCTGCACGAGAATGAAGATGGAAAGTATTTTTAGCATCCAGCATTTGGATGTCAGCAGAAATGTTGTTAACTACTGTATTAAAAATAGTTTTGCCATGACAAAGTTTTCATATCCCAATATTTTGTCTGTTCTTGCAGGGCAGGAGGTTTTCCAGTTTAGGATACAGTGATACAAGACTTGGTTTCTTTGATTGCTGGGCTTTTGAAGACAATAGGATGCTTCAGAACTCTTGATGACTTTTCAGAGATGATCATTGCCAAAAATGAATGCCCACAGGCTTCTGGGTTTTTTTGTCTTCACAGGTGGTGACTTTATCTAATACGTAATTAAGTAACTTCAGGAGAATGGCTTCCCACTATACCTTCCTGCAGGCCTGTCTGGCGTCTTAGTGGGAGAACTCAGTCTCAGATCTTGGTGGATGTAAGGATCTGGTCTAGCAAAGCACTTTACACAGGCAGATGATTTCAACCATGTGCTTAACTGCTTGGCTGAATGAGGATGAAATTTAAGCACATGTGTAACATTAACTGTCTGCTTGGTGCATTGCTGACCTGGTACTTTAAGGACCAGCTATGAGGCCTGAGCTCTCCGCTCAGGCTTCTGGGCCCAATGGTTGTTTTTGAGTTGGAACATCCTGTCAAATAGATAATCTCAGAATGCATGAGTAGAGTTGATACCACTCGGGACAAATGGAATTAACCTTGTAATATCAGTGAAAGAGACAACTCAAGCCTGCCTTCCCTGAGGAGGGAATTTGTCTCTGGAAGGACCCTACTGCAGATAGTCACTGACCTCTTTGTCAGGACTCCTGCTTCCTGCTAGTTGCCATTATTTTATCTGAAAATAATGCTGCTTAACATGACAGGACTGGAAGATGAGCAGTTCAGTAAGAGCAGTTTTACTGCATTGTGAGCATCCAGCTGCCACACATATTAGTGTAGCTCTCATGGACAGCACTGATGGCTCTGCCTTCTCTGCCCAGTCAGCAAAATAACATTGCCTTTCCCTTCCTTCCTGTATTTTGCAATGCTTTTGCAAGTCAGCACATAGAAACTATTTGCATGTGTTTAGTTAAGTGGAGCAGTGCAGGACGGGCAAGGAGCTGGCATGCAGTTAGCAATGAAGAGAATCTTTTCCTCTCCGAACATGTAAATAGACGACAGTGTGCTAAAGAAAGGAGACATGTCTCCAAGCCATTATGGCAGAAGAGAGCAGCACTCCATACCCCTGTATGAATACATCAATATGTGCAAGTGAGTCAAAAAGTGAGTTTTTTAAATTAGTGACCGGTCTGCCCTTTCACAAAGAGAGACCACAGCATTTCTCTCCTCCCTGCCCTATTCTACAAGAGCATGAGGAGAGACATATTTGGTCAGACCCCAGGTCTCTTTCTCCAACATAAGCCAAAACACAGTGTTTAGGGAGAAGTTTTAGAACAGAGCAAGGATGCAGTAACATCTTTAAATAGCCCCCCAGATTCTACTGAGAGGACTTGATGTGGCCACTGGGATTCTTCTCCTACAGATCTTTAACTACTCCGTTTTCCATGTGGCCTGAGTTATTTCTGCTGCTGGGTAGAGCCAGCTTACAGCTTTTGCCTCATCCCAGCAGAGAGGAGAAAAAGCAGAAGTTAGGCTACATGTGTTTCAAGGAAAGCAAGGAGGCTGCTGCTGTTGGGACTCAAAAACCTCCCTGAACTGGAATGTGGTCCCCGTAGGTGCTGAGAAAGGTCTTTCTGGAGTCCTTTTGCTTTTACATTCAAAACAAAGGAATAAGTTTGTTTTGAATGTTAAAAGTACTTCTGGCCCTAACGGGAGAAAAAGAAAACACCTAAAAACTTAAAACTACAAGACAGATGACTAGAACACATTTTAAAAGTGTCATGATACTTGAGTCAAGTTCATTTTTTAATATTTGGAATTGGAAATAGTGAACATTTGTGAAGGCTTCCCATTAGATGATAAATATCGTAAAAGCACCGACACAGAGCATAATGGAGAAACAGTAACCTCTTCGCCTTTAACCTTGCAACCCGTTTCCATTAGTAAGCTCTGCCTTTTTGTCTTGAAGTATAATTTGGCGTGGAAGTTGTTAACATTTGAAAGCAAATGTGAATATGTTCAAAAAGCCTGAAGAATATTCAAGCAGTAAAGGCTGGGGAGATGTAAAAGAAAGGTCATATTTCAAAGGCAAATCAATCTTTCAGGGATGGGTTTGCTGAATTTTACCATTTATACAGCCATATTCTTGAATTATTTTAGGATACCAGATTATATACTACCCATAAGAAATGGGCCAAATTATTGGCTACAGACAACACACTGTGATGGAGAAATGGGTTGTCACTACACAACAGACTCTCCTTGTCTTTGCTTTTGAAGTGGGGAGAGAGTCACTCTGGAAGTGAGCTAGCTCCACTGATGTCAGTAGATAGTCGTTTAGAGAACTTGCAGACATTTTTTAGGCCCAGTTCTCCTGTTTCACAGTACATGTATCATTTACCTCTTCTGGAAATGGCCAGAGGTATTGAGGGCAGGCTGTGTGAAAAAAGGGAGCACCAAAGACACCTTGTATTTCCATTATTTCCTTCTGCAGGGGCTGCTGTGGGCAGGGTGTGCTCTTCTGAGAGTGTCACTGCTTCTGTACAGAGCAGAAATGCGGGCTTGTGGTGCTCCTGTAGGCCATGACTGCAGGTCACTGAGACAGAGGCTTGGGAGAATTCCTCTCCTCCCTCCTTTCACTTGCCCACCAATTCTGCAGGTCCTTCCGTAGTGTATTCAGCTGATACAGCTCCTATGCCAGTGAGAGCATTGTGATAGCTCCCAGCTCTGAAGTAATGTTGGAAGGATTCCAAAAGAGGGAAACGGTTCCCCGTCTTTTTGGTTACCCACTGGCTGCAAGCCTAAAAGTCTTGCAGCTTCTCAGAGTGCTACCTACAATCCATCAGCATGTGACTGGTCCTTCTCAGCACAGAGGAACTTAGCCAGCACAACACTGCATTTAGTTTCTGATTTGGGGAGTTTGTTTAGTGGATCAGGATGTAGGGATCATTTGCATAGAATGATCAAACTGAAATTGCCTAAGATGACCCAATTATAACAGATTCCATTGTGTTTTCACTCAGTTTATTAGATGCAATTATTTCTGGCAGGCTGTGTCAGAGATTATTTCATCAGTGAAAGCTGCGGACTGGGTATATGATTCTTTTGTCACGCAACACTCTGGCTTTTCATGTAGTGTTATTCAGACTGAAGATGATCGGTTACTGGATTTTCTGTCTTCTGATAAACCTGATTCTAAACACACAACAATCCACAAAGAAGACAATACTGCATAGTGGCTGTGAAGAAGATTGGAAGTTCAGAAATGTGCTTCTCCTCTCTCCATTCCCAATCTTTTATCTTCCTTGATTTTGACTGTTAACTCTACAGTAAAGGAAATGTTTTTACATAATGCTTGGYACTGAGGGGCTCAGACAAGGTCTCCAGAGGCAGTTGCAGCAGAAAGATATATATTTCAGCAGCTCTGACTTTGAGATTTTTTGCATACTTTAATATCGTTTCCACTGTTTAAAGTTGACAGCTAAGGTTAAACTCAGTGGGTCAGGTTTCACTTTGTTAGTATTACACTGATTTCAAAAAGTCATCGGTCAATTTCACTCATTGAAGAGATGACTGCGTGGAGTTAGGAGAGATCTTCACATCTAACTGTTTTCCTACCAATGACATGGTATGTCAGTTCATGGTAAATGTTTTCTCTTTCTCTGAACAGCTTTCCTTGAGAGCTTTGCTCAATATTTTTTGCTGTTTGTTTCAGATGAAAAAGCATTGTTTCTCAGCATTGTTGTTATTATTATTATTTATTATTATTATTATTATATTGATAATATAATAATAATTAAATAATCCAGCTTTATTTCCCGTTTTCATAGCCACGTTTTCTTCTTCTGTCCACATGCACCCAAACTCATTTGTACAGTGAAGACAAAGTTCTTATCAGCTTGCCTGCCTGTCACTGAAATGCTACTTACATAATATTCACCTGAGATTAAATCTGTGTCATTCTAGAAAGATTTTCTCAGTACCAAACAATGTCTTTAGCTGTATAAATGTATCTCTGATCAAATCATGGGCTTCCCTAACAGATGGCTCAATATACATTCTTCATTGTTCATTGGTAAACTAAGAAGCCAACAAAAYGCTAAGAAGGAGAAGCCATTTCACAATAGTCGATGGAGAGCTCCAGTGAGAGCAAAATAGCAATGTCTCAGTTAGATTGTCGTGATGGCTGTTCTGTGACCCGCTCTTTAATTTTTTGGAAGATGGTGTTCTTATAGCTAGGCTATTCTAGCTAGCTGTCAGCACATTATAACAATGCGAAAGGGATCTACTGCCCATAACAGTTGACTGGTGAGGATTCAGTGGGCTCATTGTATACAATGAATACCTTGAAGTATTATGAGAAAGTCCTTTAAGTTGCAGATGACTTCTGCACTCATTAACGTGTTGTCAATATTTTTACTGATCTTTTGCAAAGTGTTTTGCAGTCCCTGGATGAACAAGTTCCCAAAAGTGTCAATAGCGCTTTTTTATTAGTGTGAGCATGAGAACAAATGAAGCAGAATCTTGAGTGCCAGATGATAGTGCCACTCAGGACCTCGATAAACCAGTATGTGAGCTACGCCCCTGTTGGCAGATCTTTGTAATCTGAACAGCACAAGTAACTACTCCTCCTGCTTTGAAGTAGTATGAAACTTCAAAGAACATCAAAGGTATAGGGATCCAGTGCCAAGCACCATAATATTTACTTTCCCCCATCTTGAATGAGTTCATGCATCAGTGCCATGAAAATAATGCTATACACGTCCCCTGCCCTGCTTAAGATTCATGATTCAAAGTTCTTGATGAAGAGAAGAATGCAACAAAGATATGAATGTGACAGCCTTCTTTTAACTTTATTGTCTCTGGGTGTTTTGGCTTATTGTTCTTTTCCCTAGTTCACTTTGCTGGCATTTAGACCAAGACTGAATGTTCACTTTATTGAAACAGAAGCATATTCTGTTCGCTGCACAGTTTCAAAACCAATGAGACAAGGAGGCCAGTAAAGCATTCATAACCTTGTACTGAAAAGTCTGACATGCAGTTGGTGGTGGAGAGCTGAAGGAGGAAACGAATAGGAAGATATAAAGAGTTAGTTATAGCGCTGCAAAGAAAGAACTGCAAACTATTCCCAGGGAGATAGTAGAGAGACATTGGCCTTGGCTTGGGATTGCAACGCTAAAACTAAAATCAGGCTTGCTTTTAAGTGTATAATTTTGGCTTTTCATCTGCAACAGGTAGGTAGCAAATTAATTAATTATGCCCCATGAAGTCAAGGGATGGAGTATGAGCAACAGCTAGGTTTGACTGGCCAAGATCAGATGAGCATCCTGCAGAAAATATGAATTGCATCAGAGCTGTTGATCAGCTCTGTGGATTCAGACAGCAGGAAGAGAAGAAGTACCACAAAAAGAAAAAAGAGACGATTTTTTTTTTTTGCCTCGAGTCATGCCTGACTACTTTGCTCTTCTTGGTCATAAATCTCTGCATAGATTAATGTGGCATAACACAGCTGAAGCCCTCCTGTGTCCTGCCCAGTGCCTTCATGAAACTGAGGAAACAAGGCATATGACTCTTCTGTAAAGTTTCCATTAGACAATGGGCATCTGGGAACAGAATGCAGCCACTAACACCTGCACGAGAGATGGATTAAGCATCCATCTAGGCATTTCATTTTTAAAAGCATCCACCTCCAGTTGCTTTCCCAGTCTTTTTCAAAACGATGTATGCCTGTCACTGACCAATTACTTGATGGAGATACTTACTGGTTGGATAGTTAGTAGGAGAGCAACATTTCATCCAGATGGCTGAAGGGGACATGTCCATGCAAGGGATGGCTGTTTCCATGTTTCTTTTTTCTACCTATTTCTACTTGTTTCTACCTGTTTCTACCACAGTCTTTGGCTGTACCAAGTACTGTCATTATGAATTCAGTAGGAATATCTGCAAGGTGTTTCCTTAAAAATAGTGAATCTCATTGCACCATATGAAGGTCAAACATCTGGATTTGTATGTAACAGCACCACACTGTAACCTCTTCTACAAACTGAAAATGCCAGTTATTACATCTTTTCATTTATGCCCAGTCTTGGCTATAGACATAAAACTCTACTTCAGAACTAACTTTGACAAGCACTTCCAAGCTTCTGCTAGTGCCAAATATGCCCACTTGCCCATTGAGTCAACATGCTCTTGCAACACATAGCTTCTCTTTTGCCGTCTTCAGAGGTGCAATCCAGCCATTGAAGTGTTGGCTGCTCTGAATCCCACTTTCTCTGCACTGCTTAATGGTAGCAGTTCAGAAAGAAAGCTTTGGCTTTCCGACTGTAGACTCAAATGGAAAGCAGGCAAAGCAGAAGGTCATTCTCAGAAGGTAGCCCTGTTCAAATGAACCAAGCAACATACATTTTTTTAGTGGCACTTGCCAGTTTATCATGCAAATACATGTCTGCCACTGAACACCTCACCATTTGTCCAGTATTGTTTGCCAGTCCCAATTCGGGCAGTGAGTAAGTGCTCACCTGAATTGTGCATCCTCCCTCCCATGTGCATGTCTATGGGATTCTGCCAAGCCTACTTGTCAGTTGTCAGTCAAATGTTACTGTGTGCATAATAACTGTTAGTGTTTTTCTCTCATCCCACCACATTAGAGATGAATGTGAACTTGTTTTCTTCATGTCCAAAACTTTGAGATTTCATTAAGTATTTGGCTGGAGCAAATAATTTAGTACATGAAGCACTCTGAAGTTTTGGAAGAAAGAGTCTTTGAGAAACACCCTCACAGTGTAGGAATTAGCTCCAGGACCAGAGTACCAAATTAAGACAGTAAGAGCACAACAGCAGCAACAACTGTTACCTCTTGCCATAGCAAAAATGTATAGCTTGGTCTAGCAGAGAAAGAGGAATGGGGACTGTCTCCTCTTTGAAGAACAGAATTGAAAGGCACCAGGGCATTACTTCTCGCTGCCTTTGTTTAGGTCACTGATCTGAGATATAGCAGGACAAGTTTAGTCTCAAGTCGGAGACTCAATTGATAGTCTCATCCCTGCATTTCTCATAGGACCATAATGTTTCCTAGTAGTACCATGTTAAGAGCCTCCTCTCATTTCCCAAAGAACTTTTTATTCAAAACAATATACATTAACTCAAGGAGACAGCAAAGGAAACCTTTTGAGACCCTATTTGTAAAAAAAGCATCCTAGACCTGCTCTCATTTGTATTTTTAAGGAAGAGCAAATTCCTGAATCTGGAAGTCTCTATAAAATAATATCTTCTTAGATTACAGTGAGGAATGCCATTGAAAGCCAGCAGTTTATCAGTACAGGGTCCTTTATGTACTGGACAAGATTTACCTAACAAGATTCATTCAACACTGGCTGGCAGGTGCAGCATGACTTCATAGTTCTATCAGTTCTTACCTTTGAGCAAATACAAATGGTTAAAGGCTCAAAGCACAGGGACTTGCAGCTGGAGAACAGCTTGTTTTTGGGAGCTGCAAGCTATGTAACAAACCACAATAAGTGGAAATGTCATGAATCCAAGTCACCCAAAGAATCATTAATGTCCAGCGGCAGAGAGCTGCTACTAAACTAACAACTAGCCAAGCAACTTTTGGTT
Source organism: Phoebastria nigripes (assembly GCA_035582835.1). NCBI lineage: Eukaryota > Metazoa > Chordata > Aves > Procellariiformes > Diomedeidae > Phoebastria > Phoebastria nigripes. Next base: position 38,180 of record JAYKAV010003111.1, read on the forward strand.
ATGTTATTAAATATCACACTGGGGAACCATAAATCTTATTTATCCTTCTCCTTGTTCCCAGGATACTGTTACAATGACAACTTCATTAGATAAGAGAATTTCACATGAGAGTGTTTCACAGAACATGTGCATCTGTAAAGTTGAATGTAGCACTACATCTGTGTACAGGCAACAACCGTAAAGTGTTACTTGAAAGTTAGGCTAAAATTCACAGGTATGATTTTTTTTTTCCCTTCTCATTGTGCTGGTTCTTTTTCTAGTCACTGTCCTGTTTGTCTAGACATTGCCCTTGATTATATGGGGCAAATCCAGACAAGCTCCATGGCAAAAGAGTAAGCAGCTTTGGGCTTCAGTCTCTCTGTGTTTTGACTCATAACTCTAATTTTGATTTTGCTGTCTTTGCCTGTTTCACATTCCAATCATTTTTCCAGGAAAGTTTAGATGCAGAATAAAGTGACACCAGTAAGAATGCTATGTGTGATAAGTGCAGAATGAGTGATGAGATCTTTGTTGGCCATTAGAGAAGGAGATTACTTACTAGTCTATCTCACTGGGCCTAAGTTGAGTGACCTTCTGCTCTGATACTGTGAGCATGGCTTGAGAGTGGAGGGACTTACACCAGCTTCTCAGAAACAGACAAGGAAATGRGAGACAAGATCAGCCAAAGCATGAAAGTGCTGCACGTGGTTTTAAAGCTTCAAAATGCCTGTGTTCCAAGAAAATTCTCACTTTCCAGAACCCATGCTCACCTCCTAAGGAGTGGCATGGACGTGTGTGTTCAAGTATGGGAAACGCTGATGTGCTGTGGTAACAAAAAAAAGCAGATGCCTTCTAGACTACTACATTGAAGATTTTGTCAGCCATTTCTCAAGGAGCTACCGGTCTTGGCTGAGTGAAAGCCAATGGGAGGTGCCATTTTTGGCTTTCACAGATTGCCTCCTCTAGCTCTAGAAAAAAGTTCACAGGCAGAATGGTGTTCTCTCTATGTATGCTCTGCAGAACTGTTTCTACTCATTTCAATCACCTGCAGTGTTGCTTTGGCTTTGAATCGAGACTGGTTCGACTGACAGTCACTGAGGTCAGAAGCTGACAATGGTCTGGGGAAAATTAAAATTCATTGAGAGTAAGCTGAGGGACACTCGTGAAGATGTGCAGAATATAGAGGGTGCTGAGAATAAACAATCCAGACCCCAAATTCACCTGAATGGAACAAGAGAGGACATTCTCTTGCAAAGTACTGGCAAACTCTCAATCTGCAGCTCATAACCCTGCCTCATGCTGAGGTTTAGGAAATCAAAGACAGAGTGAATTCCAAGTTTACTCAACTCTACTCTGTGGATGCATTTTTGAAGTGTGAGATGAAGTCATTGATTTCTCTTAAGTTATGTTGCTTTACCCATTTAAGTGAAATGATAATTGAACACACTGAAGTCAATGTTACAGCAAATAGGGTTCATGTGAAGATGAGTAATAATCTCAGAGCTGCTTGCCATTTACAACAGGAATTGGGAACATGGTTCTATGCTGTATCCCCACCTTTCCCATTCCCTTCAAAYTCCCATTTATGTAGTTTTATCCCAGTTCACCTAGAGCTCCAGGGAACTCTTTAAGACCCAGGCCTAAGTCAGACACCAGGTTTTTAAATAAGGATAATTTTTCCTGCCGCTACTTGAATTTTTGGTCTTTATAGGATCTCAGTAGGCCTCATAGATTAATAGGAAGAACTGCAGCAAAGTGTACACGTTCAGCTTTGTCTGTAATTATCTCACATCAACAATGAGGTTATTTTCGAATGAGAATCCTAAAGATTTAGCACATATGTCACTGGTTTTTCTAGCCACTGAACAGCTATCTTGCATATATCCGTTTTCCATGTCATTGTCAGTTTCTGTGTTTTTGTAAAGCTGGAAGTAAAATTTGCATGTTGCTGGGTGCTTCAGGAACACTATGCATGTGTATCTGTGGCAAATCTTTCACCTGTAGAAATTGTCTTGATTACTTTAATCCCTATTCAGCAAGGCATTTATGCATGTGCTTCACTTTAGGCATGTAAGTAATCTTTTTTACTTCAGCTGGATTATCCATGTACTTGAAACCAGATTTCAAGCTTGCTCAGACTCTAGTTTTCTAAATAGGAGCGTCAGAATATAAAACAGTGCAACACAGTTGGCTAAAGACATCCCATATGAGTTAGAGGAGAGGTATGAGACTCTAGACCCGTAAGTTCCAGATTTAGGCCTAGTCTGTACTCTTCTTCAAGCCGTATTTTTTTCATTATTTCCACAGCTTGCTTCTTTTTTTAAATTTCTTTCTCCTCTTAGACACTGCTGTGGTATCTGAGTGTTTCACAATTTTGTGAAGTGTGATCATAAAAAGATTTCTTTCTCCTTACATCTGAGGACATGAGGGTCCCTGGAAGCTCTTTGTTTCTGTATCTGTGCATGTGCTTAGACAAGTGGTGTGCTTTGTGGACATCTTGATCTTCTCTGGGAGAATGTCCCAGGGAGCTGGAGCAGCCCCCTGGAGCGTTCTGCAGCTGCTCTGCCGGTTCTCCGTGCTGACCGTGACACTGTCCTACGTGTTGCAGAAACCCTCCTCAGTCAGAGAGAGGTCATCTCTCTGATAATATGAAGATCAAAACTCTCACCTTATTTTGACCTGGAGCCAGGGAAAAGAGCAAAGCCCAGAGCTGCTCTGTTCTTAGCCATCTGTGTTGCATGAGCAGATGGCCTGCTGCATAGTAAACCAGCTGTGACTGTTTTAAGGGGCATCTGTTCTGTACTTAGGCATAACAGTTGATGCTATTTAGAACTGGCAGTCAAAAGTGGGTCAACATAGCTCAGCCTGACTCTGACAGGATGGGTGTGGCTTCTTGCTAGTCATCAGGGAATAGCCATTTGAGTAAGGAAACAAGAAAAACAGTACAACTGTCAGCCTTTCAACAAAAGGGGAGAGCACCTCATAGGAGCACCTTGCAATAGTTAGGAAGAGGAAGGATTCAGCTAGTTAAGTACCAGCTTTACTCTGTGACTTTAGCAAATAATTTGTTTCTTGATATTTGATAGATAAACTGGTCTCAGGCCACTGCTTCACTAGAACAGGCAGACTACATGGTGCTTGGATAATACAGGCCATATAACCCCCTAGGAAGTAGATGGTGAACGGTGAATTATTCAAAGTGCTTCTTTATGCAGGCTGCCTTAGTATTCCCCAACATGAGCCATCTGCTCTTTCAAGTCAGCTGAACTTTCAGAGATCTGAGTGGTACATTTATTTGCACAGGATGCAACTTTGATGGGAGGAGGCTGTTGCCAGCATATTAACTTGACCCACGCTTTCATAATCTGCCACTGTAACTTCATGTACTCTGTATCATGAACAAGATGAGTGGAGTTCGCAGAACTAGATCCTCAATGTGGGAAGTGCCCCCACCTTTCATGAAATATCTACTGTGGTATTTTGGACTGCTTGTTTGTTGGCTAATTTTTTTTTAAGTTGTCTTAAAAGGACTCAATATTTCTAGCGGCTACTGTTGGTGAGAATTTGTTGAGTGAGTTATTTGCCTCTGAGTGAAAGGCAGCTGCTAGAAGATGTAGATAGCTGCTGGTTAATCTTTGATGATGTGATGGCTGCTGCAAGGGATAAAGTGACGAATTTCCTCTCAATCTACAGCCTGCACTACACAGTCAGTCTCCACACTACAAGCCTGTGAAAGACTCACATCCTTACCTGGTCAGTGGGTTATACAAGGGAAATTTGCTGCTTTAGCTTAGTTGAGTAGCTGCTGAGTTGATTTATGCAGTTGTCCTCAGCAGAAGTACTAGCCTGTTAAATCAACAGTCCCAGCCTTGTCTGTTTTAATTTCCACTGTGTAGGTATGGCTCCATGCAAAGAACTGTTAACAGCAGAGCATAGGATGCACTATAAACTCAATCCCTAGCATGCCCCAGGTCTTTTGTTTGTGCTTAATGTTTTCAGAAATTAAAAACCTCACTGGGAATTTAGGTGAAGCCATCTTCTGACTGTGCTTACAGCTTTGGATATCTGCTTTCTGACCCTGATGTGGTCCATCTTTGTGTAGTCTCAACAAAGCACCAGAAACTACTTGAGATGAGCCACGACACAAAACAGCATTACTGGCTATTCCTAATATTCCCAGTGCTTGTAATACAGTCATTCCTGCAGATCTAGATAAGTGTTCTGTTGTGTTTGGCATTGTAGAGACTAGTAATAAAAATAAAAAATGATTGCCATCTCAAAGATCCTGCAGTGGACAGGCAAGAATTATTACTTCCCATTACAAAGGCATAGAGAAGTTTGGTGACTTCCCAAGATAAGAGGAAACTGATGTCAGAGTTTGGGACTGAAACCTTTCAACGTGTGGGAACACCCAAATCCTAGTCAGAGCCTGAATACCAAAGAGCACTGCTCCCAGACTCTGAGGTTCAGCTTCTGACTGTCTGCAAGGACTGCAATAAGTAGAGCAGCTGGGATAGTGTTCGTCTCTCCTCATTCCATGCTGTGACCTGACATTGTTGTGGGTCTCTTGGAGCCATAGACATTAAAATTCATCACCTCCAGAAAACAGAAAAGTAAAGTGAGAAAAATGAGGTTGCGTGATTTGTGTGTGTATTCATTACAGTCACCGTAGAAACAGATATTGCAAGATAAAATGGAAATATGTAGGTCATTCAAAATGTGTTCTTCCCTGGTATGGAGGAGGTTGGTTTTCTTTTTTCCTCCAGTTAGGAGATAGGGTAAAGACTGACACTGAGAGAGCGTGGAAGCGACAGGTGATGAAAGAGAAAGAGAATGAAAGTGACTATTGTAACAAAGCCTTTGAATTAACAGCAGATGAAAAGAAACTTGAACTAATTCAAGGCTAAAATATATGGGGCTGTTTGTCTGTGATAAGGCAAAAGATACAGCACTAAGCAATTAAAGCTGAACATCAATTCTGCAGGCTGGACTACTCATTCATTTTGGAAAACAGCGTGATAATGAAAGATGCACAGAAAGTATCCCAGATCAAGGCCACTGCATAAGCAGTTTGACTTCTGTAATATTGCAAGCTTCGTCTGTGACAAAATGAATTCACTTTGAGTCCAGTCCACACCACTGACAATGCTTCTTGGAGAACTAGGTCCAAATTTGCCCTTAGCTATCAAAGGCTAACAAGTATTAATACTAGCTAAGAAGTGAGCCACAAAGAATCAGAGCAATGTAACTTCTTACACCTGTCTTAACAACATAACTGCAACCTATCCAGGTATAATAAAAACATCAAACTTTCATTAAATCAGACTGCAGAGAGAGGGTCAAAACCCAATACCTGAGCATGTTTCTAGGAGGCACATTGCAATAGTGTACTGCATCCTGCTCCCTTCTAAGCACCATCAGCTCACTGAAGGCCTAGCTCACCAGGCCTTCTCCTTGCACCTTGTACTGTCCTTCACACCTGGGTGAACAGGGCATAAAATGCTTCCATTACAGTTTCAGAGCATATCAAACATATTTGTCACCTCTTTACGCATTTGAGAATGATTAGGAAAAGTAGAAGCAAGGCAGAATAAAAATTTCTTAGCAGAATTTTTAATGGCAATTTTGTCTCAGTTCAGCAAAGTCAGAAACATTTAACCAATGTTACTGGGAGCAAGATATGAAATGTTTGGGTGATTGGATGATTTAAGAACCCTTCATTTAATTTTTTGACATTTCAAATATTGTTTAACGTGTTATGCCATGCCATGCTGCAATGTGTAATACGTCAGACGACAGAGATTAAACAAAGCACTTCAACCTAGTCAGATTTGGGTAATTCCAGAAAGCATTTTTTTCAGATTTTTTTACAGAAAATAGCCTACCAACACTGTTACTACTTGGGAAGAAAAGAATTCTGAAATATCAGAATTTTCTGTGCATGGCACTGCATTTCTGCATTTTTACTGCTTTTTATGGTGTAGAATTTGGTATGCTGAGTCTTAGGCTAGGATATCACAAACATTATTAGACCGGTGCCAGCAAAAAACCCAAAACCTGTTCCATAAGCAGTTTGACTTCTGTGATATTGCAAGCTTCCCTCCCCTTCCCAGGCCCCAATTCTGGTATTCTCCCTCCTCTCTCTGTTTTCTGTTTCCTGCCTGACCCTCTCTTGTGCTGCCATAAATGTCTTAAATAGATCAGAGATCTGCCTTGGGTAAAAGTTAAGGAAAAAAGGTATGAAAGTCACATATACATACACATATTTCAAGAGATCATTAACCTTTTGCATGCTGAATTATAAACACTATATAAAAGAGAGTCTGGCTTATCTTTCTTTGTTTTCTAAATGAACTCAGATTTCCAGAGAGCGTAAAACTTGATTGAGGCCATCTAAGCTACAGCAACCATCTCGTGTAAAGCGGAAGGAAAACTAATATGAAGTAAAAGCTGAATAACTGTATCAATATAGCATTTTGTGACTGAAGTATTAGTAGCTTTGTCAATACTCCTTGCTCTGTAGGACACGGTGTAGGTCTTATAGGGCAAACAAGGTGGTAAAGCTGTAATTTTTCATTTAATTTACCCTTTGCCTGTTTTGGTGTTGCGTAGCGTTTTGTAAGAACTGTTAGTTACTACTGTTACTAGTTGTCCTAGCAGCTTAAGGGCCACATGGGGGCCAAAATACCACTGGGGTTAGTCGTACAAACAGAGGACAAAGTGATCGTTGCTGCCCTAAGACCTTTATGGGTGTCTGCCAAAACTAAGATTACTCCTCCTTTTATATAAACTTGCATCAATCCTTTGGAGTTATCGATGCTGTGCAGATTTACACCACTTGAGGATTTGCCTCCTATTTTTGTAGATAGAGCAGGATGTTGTAGCCTCCAAAAATGGCTGAAGACAGCCTGTTCTCTTGCTAAGTTGCAGCTCCTCTGTTTGCAGTTCCAGCTGTCATCTGGAAGCTTGCTGGGCAGCTCCTTCACTGGGAGCTGCAGTTTCCCGATGTGCGGCTCTTCAGACACTGAGACAAAGCAGTAAGACAGTAATTTTAATCCCCGAAGACAGAAATGTTTAACTTTTCCTCTTGTCACCCTGCAGGTAAGTCAGCATTGCACCGGTACAGCTTTCCACTGCTGCTCCTTGGGCTGTTCCTGCCCTCTCTCTCAGGCAAGTGGCGTTGCTTGGCTATTGAAAGTTAAAACGGGGTGTCTGAATCTGTGCAGGTGGGAGGGTGGGAACTGCTTGTGCCTGGGACATGCTGGTTCTCTTTCCTGCCTGCCAGGATAGACTCTTTTCAGACAGACACATTTTCATTTCAAGCTTTAATACCTGGACACTGCCACCTTTATGCTCTTAGGTCAAGTCATCCATGTGCAACAGCAAGTCCTGCAATGATGCCAAGCCTTACCCACTGGCCTTGGCATCTTTTAGGTCCTGTCCATACTGTACTTGTGGGCTGAACTTCAGGTTGCCTTCAAGCTCAGATTTAGTGATTGTTCACACCACAAAGTCATTAGCTTGACTTCCAGTGGCTACGTAGCCCTTCTGCAGGCTTTGCTTGATGGTATGTGAGGTTAACCCTGTCCCCTTGCCTCTTCCCCTCACCCCTTTGCGTGTCATGTTTGGAACTTGCTGCAGTGATCTGGAGTCAAGCAAATTGCCTCAGGCAGTGGGGTGAGTGGTCCCTGAAGCAGGTCAGATGGGGAATAGCTTGTATAAACACAAAACCTGTGAAGAGAAGTAAAGTAGGATTTAGTAAAGAACAACCAACACTGCTCTATTGTACTCTATCAGTAACATCTGAAGCTATAAATCCTCTACTTCTTTGGATACCACATGCCAGGAAAACAATATGAAAGGCTTGAATTATTGGTAACTGTTGATAAACCAGTTGGCAACAGGAGGAGCAAAATAAGCATTTTTTGACGCCTGAAACATCATTATTTTTCAGATAATAAATTGTGTGGAAGTCTTACTAGGCCTGAAAGCTAGTCAAGGGCACAACAGCATCACAAGCGAGAGACAGACCAGCTGAACAGAGGTATGTTGAGGCCGCACGGCTGCAGATTCTGAGTTACCAGGCCCACATGGGTACATCTGCTGGAACAAAGTTCCCTTCTATGCAGATGCTGCTCTGCCATATCAGGCCCCTTCATGGAGCAATTTATATGTGTTCTAAATTTATATAAGCCTTAGTACTTTCTTTTAAGTCAGAGTTCATATAGCTAGAAGGCTGAACTCTCTTGCTCGGCGTTCTCTCCTGTAGCTATGAACTGCTTCTGCCTAACCTGAATCTGCAAAGTAGACTGTGTGTTTATGCCGTAACAATTCCTACACCAGGTGTGGAAAGGAGGTGAAAACCAGGCTTTTTGTTTTCACCTTTGTTGGAGACAAGGGACATGCCCTTTTCTTATTTGTGTTTTACTCTGTGTGTTTATGCTTTCCTAAAAATAACTATTCTATACAATTTAGCTTTCTATTTGGTGTTAAAACTATGGAGATTCTGTGTTCATGTGGGCTGAGGGAAGGAAGATGAACACCACATAGCAGCAGGGGGATTAAGGAGGAGGAAAGTTCAAATGGTGCACGTCTTTAAGGTGAATCAGGAGTCTTTGCCACCTCTCTTGGGCAACTCCTCTTTTTAATGGTCAGTGATGAAAATGCATATGGAGGTCCATACACACAAGAGTTAACAGGAGCTTACCTCCTTCTTCAGAGCCTAAGTCCTGTTGGTTATAGCTTTTAATGTGAAATATTTGCAACTCTGTGCTGGTTTGTTGATGTATGGTCTTTTGGGAGATTTTGTTAAGCTCTTGTTACCATAAATGTTTCATGAATGTAAGCACCAAGCATCAGCTATACTAAAAATGCATTTTTATCTGTTCCTGCCTTTGCACTCCTTACAGTCAGTGGTGACTCCTGTTTATGACAATTGAGAAAAGAGCAGGGTGGTTAAAGCATATTATCTATATATCCCTCATGATTTCATATGGCTTTAGCATGAACTTTGCTTTTCCCTTTTTATTCTTCATATAAACAGATATATATGTTTTGCATCTCTCACCCGATAAGTTTCACATATATCTCAAGGCCCTGTAACTGTTTTATTTTTTTTTAGTGTTGGAGAGACAGAGTTTGTAAGAGATAGCACAGGTTTGTCACTTATAGCAACATTCTAATATTCTTCTCTAAGCATTTTCTCTAAGCACTTTTATTTCCTTTCAATACTGGCTTCCTCAAAAAAACCCCAACATTTCATATCCCAAATCTAATCACAGTGGAATTGGAATACTTGAGATAAAGCCAGTACTGTAAGCATGGAATTAATTTATTATTTACTTTTATTGATTGTACAGTAATTATGCATTCTTCTGATTAGTTGTAAAGTAATGGGAAAACAGTTGATAATGCTTTATGAAATGGTTTATAATGCTCCTGAAGTGCTTTAAGATTTACAGTATTATAAATGGTTATAGCTGAAACCTGAAGTGAGTTAGAATTAAAGCTAATTGTTTCTGATCTAAAGATCTTTTTCCAAAAAAATGATGACTGCTTCATTTTTTTACAGAGCTGAGGTTTTCTGAACCTGGACTCTGCTTGAAAGAGAATTATTTTAGGAAGTTTGAGCAGAAACAGTTTGATGCAACAGATAGACTTTCTTTCTAGCTTTTATATTGATAAAGAAGGGTGTATTTTTTAATGAGTAGACTAAAGCATCTCAACAGGAGACACTGGCAACCTGAAGTCTGGAATGGAAAAAATCCAGTTTGGTTTAGCCAGATCATACAGATTTAAATTGCATGCCTTGACAATTGCTTGCCTGTGTGTGTATTAACTGAGACATCACTAGGAAACCTGGACTCATTTGGTGTCCAGCAGATGGACCGGATCTTAAACTGATGAATGAGGTAAGGCTACACCAGGAGCACTAGTATAACAGTAAATGTAGTTCATCTTTGTCATTTGCTATGCAGAGAATTTGTGAATAGTTATTATAGTATTGAAGATTGTATTGCAATTGCACCGCATTGGCATGAGGCAGCAGAGCTAAAAGTTGGTGTGCAGCCTTGGGATACTGGACCTCTGTGCTCCTCACTTTGGCATCCTACTGTTCTGCTAGTAAATCTGAGCAATTGCATATCAGCATTGTTTTGTCAACTTTGATGGTGCTATGCTGATTTACATCAGTGAACTATCTACCTAACAGCCTCATTAAAAATCAATACGATGTGAATCATGTTGTGTCATGCTTCTATTTAACCCTTGTGCCTTATCTGCCCTGGCACGGGATATTGCACCTAGTTTGAGGGGGCAGTCTAAATTCCTTTTCATCTGTGACAATCTTTACTTAGTTTGACTTAGAAATTAATCAAGCTCTGCCACGGTTAAGCAAGACACTCAGTCAAGGATGTGTCTTAACTTGGAAGCATGTGAGTGATCCTGTTGAAGTGAGAGTTTAGCATGTACTTAACTACCTGCCTAGACAGGGGATGTAATTAAAGATCTAGAGTGATATCATGGAATGACTTTTAACTCAGTGACTGACACCAGAATTGCATCAGATTGCAAATTCAGCTTGACTTAGAATGTAAATATGCACCGCGATATCCCTGGGATAGCTCTTATTTTAAACCTGAACGTGATCCTTTAACTTTTTCCTTCCATTCTGCAGACAAGTAAGAGCTGTTTAATGTAGCCCTCATTCAATCTTACTAAAGAGCGGCACAAGTAGACTGCCTGTGCTCCTTCTAGCATCCTACAAACTTTTTGTCAGAACTGGTTGTCCTTGTAATGACTTTTCCTTTGGCACCTTTGACTTGTGCCAAAGAAGGAAAAATTAATAATGATTATTTGTTCAAACAGCAGGAATGTGGCAAAAGGAGTTTGAGCTATACTATGAGGATGTTGGATTTGCCACTTGATCTAAATGAATGCTGAATGTAAATAAAACTTAATATTCAGAGTTCACCCTATTTTGGAGCAGAAGCACATCATTAAAAAAATTTCTGACATGTCAGTGAGCAATGAATTACCACGCAGTGCAGCACTGTAAAGACGTTAACAAGCAACTCCCTGCTGGTGTATAATGTGCCAGCACATGGAAAATGATACATAGAATGAGACAAGGAATAGCTCCTTAGGGAATAAGATACTTCAGGCCTAATCCTGAGGTGGTGTAAGAGGCATATATCTCCATGGAATGAACTAGAGCTCAACTGATTTATAGCAGCCTGGGTGCCAGCTCTTTCTCATTAGTGAACAGAGATTATGTTCCCTCTATTATATCTTTTTCCTCTCCAGCTTAATAAAATTATTTCATCTGCTATGTTAAGGTTTCTCCATTGCTAGCCATCTGCTGCCAAGTCTCATCTTTCCACTTAGTCTGGTACTCTACCCTTCTGCTCCCCAGTCTTCCATTCTGAAACTTAACAAGCCATTCTCTCCTTTAATTGGGAATGTATCTTGACATTGCTTTCCAGCTGGTGGTCCTCAACAACTTGTCAGGGGACTACAGAAAATCACTACCTGTTCAGAAGGCTTAAATTTACCATACAGGGATCTGTACTTTCAAAAATAGAGAGTTTCCAAATTGATAAAGGTTTAATGTCAGAGTCCTAGTGGTTGACTTTTGCGACTTGAATGAGATGACAGCAATGCATGGCAGGAGGGCGGGAAACAAGCATAATTTGAAACAGGAGAGGTCCAGAATGATATAAGGAGAAACTGTACCACCATAGGACAGCCAGGCAGTGGAGCAAGCTGCTCAAAGATGTTGTGCTGTCTCCATCCTTGGAGGATTTCAGAATGTGACTGGATAAAGCACTGAGCACTCTGGTCTGATCTCATGGCTGACCCTGCTGTGAGCAGGAGGTTGGACTAGAGACCTCCCGTGTTCCCTTCCAACCTAGATTATCCCATGATCCCATGACCTTCATGGGATTTCCTTTTAGGCTGTCTTTAACATTTTGGTGATATTTCTGTGTTCAAAAGCACAGTTAAATATGCAGATACATACATATATATATGTACCTATTATATTAAATTTTTTTAACAAGGGTCACACTAGTACAAGCCTTTCAGCTGCTTGGTGTATTGGCTGCTCTAATCTCAACAGTAGATCTAGCTGAACCATTTCTTAATGTAGTTGTATTGATGGTATATTGTCTAACTGCTAGAGGCACTGGAGTTGAATCTGAGTTACACTGTTGGTGCCTGTTGCCTCTTATTGTGCCCAGTTTGCATATTTGACCAAAAAAGATACAGGTGGTATTTCATGTAGATTGTATTTGACTAATGGCAATTAAAAAAACACAAACAGAAATCACTGATTTAACATGTGCCAACATCCCCTGGAAGTTATGGTAATTAGCTGCAAGCAAGAACTAAGTTAGTAGGTGCAATTTGCAGTAGATATTCTTTGTTTAACAGGACTCTCGCATCGCCTGTGCTTGCATGTACAGTTATTGCTTAGCTGATGTGTTTACCACTAATGCATGTCTGCAAAATCATAATTAAATGCAGAACATATGCTATTGTTGTGTATGTGGCCTCTCTGGGAGGGCATATATCAATGGGTGTTTTTGTCCCCGTCCTGGGGTTATTCTAGTGCAATGGAAGACACCCAGATCAACAACTGTTTGCAAAATTGTGGCTCTGAGCAGTGCCAGCCCACAAGGGAATTTTTGAACCTGCCTGTATAGACCATGACAACTGAGTAGTGGCAGGCAGAAGGGTTACTGGAGTTCACTAAAGGCCTGCAGAAAGCATGGATTACTCAATTCTCACAGAGCTTTTGCTGCCAAATGAACAGGAGAACATTGTAGGATAAATAGCTGTTATCTGCATTTAGAGGATGCCTTCCAAGTGAGATGGAAGGTGTTCTGCCTTACAGGATTATCTGGCTGTTCATCCTGTCACGTGAAACAGCCATCCTCTGGTTATTATAAAACATGGGCTGTCAACATAGGGGCCACAGGATGGTTTCATGAAGTCACAGGCACCATTTCTATGGCTCTATAGAAGAAGATAGAGGTCTTACCCAAAACCTTTATTTATTTATGTTCACATATTATTTAGGTTCACTGATAAAAGAGTTGTTTTGAAAGAAATTAAAGACTTCTGATTCTAACCAAATCCAGTTTGCAAGGTTGTACACAGAATGTCTGTTGCTCTCTACTGTGAAACTTTCTTTTCTGTTTATGGTAAGAATAATCACAGAGATTGAGATTCTGACATGGTTTCTCTCCTCTTCTTGAGCCTATCCTAATACAAACAATGTATGATGGGTGTTCCTGGGGATAGACAACACCAAATCCAAACTGATGGGAAGTAACAGTTTACCAAAGTTGATGTCAAATACTTGACTTTTGGCTCAGATGTTCAGTTAGTGTACACTTGGACAGGTTCTTTGGTCCTTCATGGTTTCATTACTAATTTTTGTGGGGGTGGAGCATGACAGATGTGGCAGAGAAGATAATGAAACTATGGCATCCACAAAAGCGTCAACATTACTCTCCCACCTGTCTTTATCTGTAGTTATTACACGTTTGTTGCTTTAGAACATACCTTCCTTGGCCTTTACTTTCGTTCACCATGTCACCGTGTCCTATACTGACCTTGCTATTTTTTTGTAAACCTTTCTTTGGGAAGAGCTTGGGAGAAAATAAGAATTTGGAAGTTGTCTTGAATTTAACAGCTTCACAGTTGGATGAAAAATACATATCCCACAGGCGAGATTTTGGGATAACTCATCACAGCATTACTTTCTTCAGTGAACTTTTCTTAATGACTTAGTCTGAGGCAGGAATGGCACAAAACTTCTTTGCCCCTTTTCTGTAATTTACCACCTCAGTAACCAAAGGTCAGCAGATTTCACTGCTTCCTGTTTTACCAGGCCACCACATGTCCTTTCACAGGCCACACAATGCAACCCAGCAAACTCTGTTGCTTTCCATCAAATGAAGGAGAATACTTCCTTATTCTTCCACTTCCCCTTCCTAATGCCTTCCACATGTAACCCCCTGCTACAAGACTGGTACAACTCTTGCCTGCTACATACTACTGTTACAGCTAAAGAAAGCCCCCTGCCTAATTACTACCTATTACTCCAGCATAATGTTTGTACTGCTCTGTTGACTTGAAAAGGCAGGTTAACTCAAGAGTGACTTGGGCCAGTTTCCCCACCCATTGTCATATATTCTGGTTTGCTTTCTTGGTTGACCCTGCTCTGAACAGGAGGTTGGACTCAAGAGCTCCTGAGGTCCCTTCCAATCTGAATTATTCTGTTATTCTATGATTAAGTGATGTTGACTGAAAGATGTCCTCACACTTCAACAGATAATCTTCCTTTTGTGCTCACTGTATAGTGGAATATAATCACTAACATAAGTAAAAGAAGAGTGAGATGGCAAGCATGGAATTCAGTTTGCATTGTACTGAATAATAGTGCTGTGGGTTGTTTTTTTTTTAATGTGGAGTATTCTGTCTTTTCAATGGTATTATGTCTACTGTGGAAAAACATTTCTTGGGGAAGTATTTAGTGCTTCCTGACAGTTCCAATTCTGGTACCACTTGAGATTAGCAGGTTGACAGGCTCTTACTGCCTTTAAAGCTTTGCATTTGCCTAGGGAGAATATGTCTTTTTTCCCCACCCTTTGCCGATGGTGTAATCACAGGGAGCTGAAGTGTATTTTATCTCATGGCACAGCTAGTTGTTATTTTTAGACACTAAATCATTTCTTTGGAGTTATATTCCTCCTTAATTATAGGCATTAATGACACAGCTAGCATTTTTTAAAAGACAGAGTAAGATTCTGAGACTAATCACGTATGCTGGTGATGCTTTTACATGAAATCACTGATGTCCTCTACAAGTGCCTGTTATGCCTTGACTCATGTTGCCTACGTTAAAAAAGGAAACTTAGGACCAATTTTATGCAAATTATTAACTGTAAAATCAAGAAAACATTTCTTCAAAGCTATACTGCTTTTGATAATACTTATTTAAGATTAAAGTAATACAACTACCAAATGAAACTCATGTCAGCAGGTTAACACCAGCGCTGGCTTGGAATAAAAATTCTCTCCAGCGTTAACCTGCTCTATGAACACAGCATATCAATCTGTATAAATCCTAGGAAGGAATTCAAGGAAGAATCCAGTGACTCCAGAATCCTGACTACAGTATTTTACCAAAGGCAGTCAATTTAAAAGTGTCAAATAAGGAAACCAAAATAAATTTTGTGTCTGAACTGCAGCATTAGAGTGGGTGCAAAGCCTCCTTGTAAGCTGTCTGGTCTCATACACAGGTTAGTATTTCCTCACTAGTTCTCTCTGTAGTTCAGGCCATCACTGATGCTCTGGCAAATGAAGTTTGGCAGCTCTTGGCTGGCACTTTATAGCTGAATGGTTTTTACTTTTTCATGTTGTTCAAACAGAGAATAGAGAACGTGCTTTATTAAGTACCTGTATGAGGTTGTTTAGGACTGTAGAGCTTCTTTTGTAGAGCTGCTTCTCCTTGAGGATTTTTTATACTACTTAGATGTGCATAGGACAAGTTATATTTTTATACCGCTTATGCCTCTGTTGGGAAATTAAAAACTAAAGAGGTTGTGGAGGAGATCATGCTCAAGATCCTCCATGGCAGCACTTTGGCCCAGTTATCATGAGGTGTTTTCAGTCTGGCAGTGTCAGCATCACTGCACAGAATAAAGCCTCCACTCCCTGCTCTGTCTGAATCTAAAAAGTACGTAAGTCAGCTTTCTGAGAAAGCTCTGTCCCTCTCCTCCAGCTTCCTTGTGACTGCGCCCTGCCTGACGTGTTACTGGCTTGTGGAAAGCTCACCCACAAACTGGCAAAAGTAAGGGACTGGAAAGATCCAGCTGCTTGGCACTCAACTTCCAAAATGCAAAAGCAGTGTAAATGTCTTAYAGGCAGAAAGCACAATTCTCTTACAGAAGAGGAGCTGGCTCTGCACTCGAGGGAGTCAGGAGTATTGCTTAATATTACTTCGTGTTTGCAACCTCCCTTTTGGCTTTCTTCAGGTGTAACAAGAGGCAGGCAAATTTGTTTGCTGATGCTGTAGTTTCCTGTTTCTGAGGTAGTAAGTCTGAGGGTCTGGAAATGCCAGCCACTCAAGCCCCTATCCGTGATCTTCACTGCCTCTACCTTGCATACCTCAGTGATGCTCCAGACCTCCAGTGCAGCAGGCTGGCCCATCACAAGCTATTTTCAACTCGGCAGTGTCAGCATCTGCACAACAAATGAATCCACACCCTCCTCTCCTTCCTCACTGTTGATGTGTAAAAGTACTAAATAAGTCTGCTTTTTGAGAAAGCAGTGTGAACATCTTATGGGCAGACAGCACTATTATCCTTGCCAACTAGACCATTCTGTAGACTTTATATTTAGGGACTTAGGCCACAAGTCAATCAGCTCATCTTTAGAGTTTCATCCCAGTAGAAATAAGCAGATGGATAGCCAGTGGTTTAGTATTAGCTGGATTTTCTTAGGAAATCAAACTTAAAATATGGAAAGTTTATTTAAGGCCTGCATTATCCTGCACATTTTTTTCTCTCATATCATGCTGCAGAGCTGTAGGATGGCAAAAACATCACAGAAATAGATGGATTAAAATGTTCAGCATGTGTTGACTTGCAAATCCCAAGTACTTTTTCTCATTAATTGTCTCATTATAATCAGAAAACTGGGATGTACCATTTATCTGCAGCATTCTAGACAGGGATTGAGGTCAGGAGGGAACACTTGCCTCAAAGGGAGAATATCCTCCAGAAAGACTATGAGCTGGTGGTACAGTCACCTTACTGGCACTGGGTCACAGCTATGGACCATTGTAAAGATGCAGGCAAGTAGGGTTCCTCTTTCCTGGCTGCCTCAGATGATCTGCATGGAGACAAGGAATGCAGTGCCAGGGAAAGGCCCATCCAAAGGATTCTCTTGCAGACTGGGCAGAGAAATACAACTATCTTGGACACTTCTGCCATGGTAGTCTATGAGGTTTGGGTTTCTTTTCAGGCACTGAAGGTTTGAAAAATATTTGCTGAATTTGTTTTAATCTGTATTTATATATTTTCAATATTGCATTAGGAAGATACTTATTTTAAAAATCTAACTCACTAAACATTGGCTTATGAGGCTGAGAATTCAGAGATGCTCCTTCTGTATTTCTCTCCAGTTTGGGATTCAAATAGGGAAAAGCAGATCAAAAATAGAACAGACACCTCCTGAGTACCCTTGCTAAATGTAAAATGAAATTCAGATCATCATAATGTGGAGAGTGAAAGATAATTGTGGGGTTTTGCATTTGTAAGGTATTAAAGTGAAATCAGAGAATCCATAGCAAAGACTGCATGTTGACTACCTGGATGGAGAAACTACAGTCCAGATCAGGATCAAGATCTTTTTGAAAACTTCTGGAAGTAATTGACAGCCAGCACAGTTCTGGCAGGAACCTAAAGGTCAGTGGTACCCTGAGAAATTCTGTTAGATGGGAATGGGAATGGGAATGGAAATGGAAATAGGAATGGGAATGGAAAGGGAACAGCAAGGCTGGACATTACTGACTTGTTAACTATCTTCTGAAAAGTTCGTCAGAGACTCTGGAGTCATGTTATGTTGTTTGGATAACATTTTATCTTAGCCCTTTAATTTCCAAGGCTCCATGCAAGGGGCACGACACAGCCGTTGTTATGTTCATGTAAGTCTCAAACACTTAAAAAAATGCCTGTAGGTGTACTTAGGAAACAAAAGATTGAAAAGTGCTGAAATCCAGGGCATTCCAGTGACTTTTGCTCCTAGGATGCTTAGGTCTTTTTAAAGCTTTTATTCTTGGGACTAAAAAGGGAACAAGGATGGGTTAACTGCTTGTGCTTGTATACATTGAATTGAGGTGGTTTTCTGAATACATACAAAAATGTGAACATGTGATGCTGCCCCCTTTAGATCCTATTTCTTGAATAAAAATAATTAGTTCCAGAAGTAGCAGAATTCATAAATCCTGGTTTCTTTGGACATGCATCTTATAGTTGCTTAATTTTTTAACAGTTATATCAAAACTGCTTTGTCAACTCACTCCTTATTAGATACCAGTAAATGGACCACAGAGTGAGTTTTTCTGGTCAGTTAAGTATGGCTCTGACTAGAGCTTTCCAGTGGTTGGGGAACCGGTAGCATCTCTGTCCCATGTGTGTCCTTTGCTGTTAATCAGTGTTTAGTGCAGCCTTTCCCTTAGTCAGCGTGCTGATAGAGTCACTCTGCCACCCATTCACCTATTTTCCTAAAATGTGAAGGAATTTTGTATCTTTGTGATTGCTGTCTCTGTCAGATTTGACTGTAATTGGACTATGGGTTCAGAAGTTATTAATGAAAACACACACATCTGCAACATGTGACTACTGAAACTTGGTTTCCCATAGGACACCACCAGGATACATAGACCAACAGATGGGCAAACAGGGTTTTCTACTCTGAAGTGGCATACTTTGCATTTGGGCACACTTCCAACTGCAGCCCAGGATTTCATTGCCTTTCCAGGGCTCCGCATCCATGCCTTGATCTGTTCCTGGTAAACTCAGCAGTGTGCTCTGGACTTGAGTGCTGTTAACAGTCACCCATCCTTTCTGCACCACTTTGCACACCTGCCTGTCTGCAGTCTCTTTGGTCACAACTTTGCTGCTGCTTCTAGAAGGAAACTCTTGGGAGTCCTTGCTATCTGCGGGTATATATCTCCAAGCAGAACAGGCACACCAGGCTCAGTCTGCAGGCAGCTCCTCACGAAGTTGTCATTATGCCCATGCAGCAGGTACACTCTCAAAGCTATCGGGCAAGAGTGTAAGGAAGGGGAAGGGCGTCTTGAACGTATTTGGTTGTAATGAGATTCCAGATAATTTTTAAGTGGAAGGTATCTCTTTAGCGCACATGTGAATGAATATTTACACCCTCAAAATGTGATTACATCCTTCATTCATTTCCTAGTTCAGGTGGAATAGGTGACGCAGCTGGGAGAAGGCATATGTTGAGAGAAGATCTAGTGGCCTCTTTTACAGGTAGATGCCAGGAACTTCTCATCAGTGTTTATACAACTCACCATTCCTGTCTCCTGCTCCTCATAAACACGGATAATAATAGGTATAGCACATATGTCATTGGGATTCCTATGGAGAGCAATTAARACTTTGAAGATGTAAATGTTTAACATTGTTTATAGTCCAGCTGGAAACAGGAAATGCCAGAAATTACATAAGCTCTCTAGGTATGAATAAGCTCCATGTAAGCATCTGCTTCTCTTCTTGGTTAATTCTTTGGCAGTACCTTGCATAATAAGGCTCTGATTCTGAGTGGGAATCAATGGGGGCTGCCTGATTATAAATTACATTAAATGATAATCTGAACTGTTGGCATTTGTTATGTATCCATCCATAGCCAGGGCTGTAGCTCCCCCTCTCCTTGGCACTGTCCTCATAGTATGGAAATAGGGAGAGGGACTCTTTCTCTGGACATTACATTTGTTATTTCCTTATTGTATCCTCCAAGGAAAAGTAAATATAATCCAGACAAAGTGTACATTTTCTGCCAAGGGAGAACATCAGAAGGCAGGGGCAAAATGAGCATTTTGCTGCGGTCCTCACACCAAGGGAAAAGATATGCTGATGTTTGTCTGCTGATAGAGCATTGTCATAGGGAGAGGCATTAAAAAGAAATGTGATACAAAAACTGTAGGAATTGGTGAGTGTTTGCCAGGATTGGATGACGTTTGCCTGGGAGTTCCTACAGAACCAAGGAATGAAATAGCTATGCTGGTGACAAAAAATTATGCTCTTTATTGTTCAGAACAGCTGCTTGGCTGGAGAGTCGCCCATGTTATACTACTCTTCTGAGAAAAACTGTTAGAAGGAAATATTCTGAAGCAAATCATTAGAGATGGAATTACATAGCATTGTGATGTGAACAGTACAATAGAGGTTGAAATAGTCCTGCCTTTACGAATCAAGCTGCTGAAGTAAATTTCTTAGAAAGACTAGTGGAGCAGATTCTTGGCTGCTAGGTTCCCAACCAATACAAAACAGTGAAGTCCCCTGACTTCAGTGGTGTAAGGCCAAGCTACATAGGCTAAGGGGGGGATGAAACAAACCATTCATGGTAAAGAAGTGAAGTTTTCTAAATAGCTTTTTTGAAGTGCCTTGTTAGAAGCTATTAAGAAAGGCTGAAATCCACAGGCCGAGAAAGCTTTGAGAAGGATTAAAAATTGGTTAATAGTTAGAAAATAGAAGTCCCTTTCTCATTAAAGCAGCAAAACCTGCTGAGAACACAGAATTATTTAAGGTAACCAAGACGAGGGGAGAGTAGGRAAGTTCTAGAAAGAGTAGGTAATAATATAGTATAATATTACTTCCCCATCCTATCTTTCCTCTTCCTACTGCTGACTGCACACTCCTGCAGTTTCCCCTTGTGCCGGCACAGGCAGTGACACAGCCTTTATGAACTGACTTGGCTCATTATAAAAACAGAAAACCACTTCAGCAGCAAAACCCAATTATAAATGGAGTGGACAAGCTCTGACTAAGGCTAGAAGGAAAGTGACCACAAGCAGCAGTAAAGGCAACCTATATATTACCTCTGGCTGCAAGCAGAAATGGGATGGCTCTCAGAAGAAACCTTCTGTGAGAACATCTTATGTTGGTGCAAGGTGAGAGTGGAGTGATGTGGAGAATTTTCTTCAAGAGTCATGTCTGCAGATATAATTTATTCCACAAGCTACCTGGATGAGATCTGCCCACTTGTAACACATAGGTTAAGCTGTGGATGAATACCAGAAGTGCCAATGGGCCTCCTCCCCCCTCCTTTGCTTTGAAAGAGCCAGGATTTCCCTGTTGGTTTGTATGTTCAAACTGCTTCAGAACTGCAGTTTATTAGGTGCTTATGGCTTGTAGTATTAGCAATAATCAGAATACGCCCACAGCTGCCAACCCCAGCCAGGTGCTAGCCCTATTTAACCACGGTAAGCAGGAACCATCACAGGTACTGTGCAGCTCTGACCACACAACTCCCAAATCTCATGCACAACTGGGGAAAGCTACACTTCTATTTTAAACAAAGCTTTTATAACATACGTCTCCTGCAAGTTTGCGTGGAGCCCTTGACACTGATTTTTGAATACAAATTATTGAATGGCAAATGGATGTTTATGTTTGTAGCAACGCTGACCCAGACCTGCTTGTTAATCAGCAGGCAGGAAGAAACAAATATTGCTGCTGGTCATTTTATTTGTGGGGAATTTTACAAGCACTGAAACAGTAACAGACAGTGCTAAGTCATTCTCCAAAGACAACATTGATAAAAACAGCAAGTGGCACGGGACGAAGGTTCTATCCTTTCCTAGGCACTGAAAGATTAGCGAGTAGCCAACAGGGAAGTAGAACATCTTCCTCTGTATTGTCAGCTTTTATTGTGGCTCATGCCCTGAGTCATCCTGTTTAGAACAAAATAATTGACAGACAAAAGAGATGCCTTCTTCCTGGTGGTGTTCCACCCTTTCAGGATCCCAGGCCCTTTCATTATAATGAATATGTTGTTCAAAATCTCAGTTCTCTTACTTTAATTAAGTACTTCCTGACAATAGGAGGCAAACGCACTGGGGTATATTTCACTGAACACAAAATTTTTTGTGTTTTCCTGGAAAATTAGGAGTTGACAATGTTACTAAAGCTGAACAAAAGAAAATGGACTTCATGAACGACTAGAAATTATTCAAGTTTAAAAAAACCCACAGTGATAGCTTGGCTTTTTGGTTTCTTTTCTCTTTCTTAGCTTTACCATTCTGTGTTCCTCATACATATAGAACAATGAGCAAAACTCTAGTGTCCAGGACCTGAAGCTGAAAAAATTAACAAAAGTAGTCTGATTTCCAGATGCTGACATTTCCCAAGGAGGCTAGTGACAGCTACATGTGATCATCAGCTCTGGAAACCTGTCCTACATTGAGAGTTTTAAAAAGGACTTTATATTTACACTATATGTATGTCCTTACACTTAAACACACAAATCAGATATGTTCATGCAACCTTCAGTGTCTTTGAATACAGTATTTGGGTCAGTAGTATCTAAACTTAATGGCACATCTGGCTGAAATGCTTCCCCCTTCCTGCTTCTCCCCTCCAATAAAACATTGTCCAAAGTGCTGAATTAGGAACATGAGCAATTTGTGTGAAAATGTTTGCTGTTTGAAATGTCTCAGCTTAAAATTTATAATAATAATGAAAAAAGAACCAGGCACCTAAAACCCTTTAAAGGGTTTAAAAATTTGGTCAGTCATCTCATGTAATAACTTATGTACAAGAAAGAGAGAAGAAAGCATGGCAGCTGGGTTTGCTCTCCCTTTGTTTCCGGCATTATGTAAATTCAGTGTGAATGGTATCAGCCACATCCTGGATTAAACAAGAGTCTTGTGTACAGGAGATTGGACTAATCTTTTCTTCCAACATTTGCATAGCCCAAGGACAGGTGAGTGTCCCTGCAGTTGTAGACAGTATTTCCCATCGAAAGATCATTGAAGATATGAAAGTGAATTACTGAGCTGATAAGTATTTGTTCCTTGCTTTAATTGTTTTGGCCTTTTTTTTGTAAAGAGTTTATTAACTCTTGCAGAGTATTGCCTGTAGAGGCTTCATTGTAAAGACGGGGATTCAACACCAGAGATGACTAAGGCAGCACCCACATCAAAGTGTAGTGATAATTCAGTCTTCCCAGTTTAGCTGAGGAGATGACAGCCATCTTCTGTCGGGGCAGGGCAGGGGGAGAGGAAGTGTTCATAGCAAAAGGCTATAGGCGCAGGTCAGTAGCTTCCAACACCCCTTATGACAATACTCTTTCAATACTCCTCATGTGTTACTCAAAATATAGGTCACAAAGGTAGGTCACTGTGTTGGTGAGTTGTTTTGAAAACAAGAACAACCAGCCAAAGCCCAGCTTTGGAACATTATGAGCAAAATGGGTGATGCCCTTATTTGTAAAGGTATGTCTAGCACCAGGTCCAAATTTACATGGGGTCATAGCAGTGTTAGCCCTTCTCCATATGAATGTTTGCCCGTGCAGTGTGTGTTCTTACATCACACATGACGGTCATGCTGCATCAACCCTAAGTACTGATGGCAATTTGTTTAAATTTCATTAGATGAATTAATGGAAGTGCATCATGGGCTAATAAACACAAAGGTGAGGATACAATTTCTCCCTAAACCTCAAACCACTGAAAGATGACAGTGTATCAGCGAAAATATTTCTATATGATTGTCCTATTCTTTTTTGATTGTCCTGTTAGGTTTTTTCCTAAACCCTTGTCTTTGGCTACTGTCTGAGACAAGATACTGGATCAAGGGACATTTGGTCTGATATATCTCCTATTTGTAGCTGTACCTAGAAGTTAACATACGACAGAGTCAGATTGTTGTTGACAACTCACATCTCTTGTAGTGATGCAGTTTTCATTATGGTTTCTTTAGACAACATCTTTGAATGCATTGTGCTCTTTTGGCACCTTTCTTGTTCTTCTGCCCTTTCCAGAAAAGTTGCACAGATGGAAGATCTAGTCCACTTTCTCTTTCTACCTCAGTAACTATTCTAGGCAAAAGAAAATAATGCTCTGTTTATCAGGTCATTTTAATATCTAGCATTTTTTACTGATTGTCCTTTGAAAGAGACAGAAGTTCAGACTTCTCTTTTAGCATCTGTCTCTGTGATGTTACACTTGTACTGTGTTGGGGATATTTGTGGCCAAGTAACACTCAACTGGAGCTCTCACCTAGTACTGGCAAGAATAATTACCGTCACTAAGTAGAAAATATAGAACAGTTCCAAATCTGGGTTGAGTTCAAGGAAATGTTTTGGCTAGAAAAACAATGGGAAATGTTGTAACTTGTACTTTGCATTTCAGCACTAATTTGATAACTTACCAACATGTCTTTTGGTTTGGGTTGAACCAGAGTGATTATTTCCCCAGCTTTTTGTGTGATCGTCAAATAAAAAGTTCACTATTTGTTTTCCCTGACTTACGAGAGACAGGTTCAGTTCCTACCTCTGCCAGTACTTTTCAGTGTGACCTTGAACACTTCCTTCCATATTCAAGCCTCTTTTTATAAAATGAAGACAACGTTTACAGTCTCTTTTACAAAATGCTTTGAGATACATGGATGAAGAACATGGTAGGAGATCTAGATTGTATGTTGTCATCAAAGGGAGAATAGGATTCATGTGACTGGCAATCACAGTTTTCACTCTTACTTTTTTCTGAAGGTATTTCCAGCTCTTCTGATGGAGAAGTCATTAGAGCCTATGAACCAAATATAACTGAAAATCTCAGAAACCAAAAACACACGTAAAGTGCACATCAATAGCTACCGTCCTGCTGGGTGTATCTCTGCTGGTATTGTTAATCACTACTTTGTTAATAATCCTTTAAAAAAGTAAAAATAAATCACAGAGAGATTGCAATTATATTTTTTCTTGGTGCTTTGATGCAAATTGCTTTGATCTAGAGAGAATAATGTGTTCTTCTTTTCCCAGGGATCCACATTTTCTCATTGAAGTTTCCACAAACTTGAAAGAATCATTGATTCCTAGAGTAACTGAGGTTGAAAGGAAGCTCTGGACGTCTCTGGTCTCATTGCTTGCTCAAAGCAGGTCAATTACATGAGGTTGCTTGGGGTCTTACCCAGTTGAGTTTTGAAGAATGGACATCCCCAACAGGCCTCTCTGGGCCCCTGTTCCAGGGACTGACCACCTTCATAGTTAAACGTTTTTCCTAATACCATATTAGAGTTTCTCAAGTTGCAGCTTGTGCCTGTTACATCTCATCTTGTTGCCCTGCACCTCTGAGCAGCGTCTGGCTCTCTAGACTGTCACTTTCGTTCAAATGTACTTCACACCCCTTATTGTAGACCAGCGCATGAGCCAGGGTCCTGGAAGGCAGCCATACATAAGCCATCCTTCCACTTCGCAAATAAGCTATCAGAGAGCTGATAAAGAACCTTTATACAGCCCAGGCCTTTAGTTCAAACCAGACCTGACATACTCTTTCACCTTCATGTAAATACGCTTTTTTTTAACACTCTTTATAACCACTAAACTCCACTCCAAGGCCAGCTTATTCTCCTTAATGCTACAGCTGTAGTCCATAAATCCCCACRGAAGAAGACCCAGTTCCTCCTGTAGGAGCCAAAGTAGATTGGTAGGAATTATTACTGCAGTGTATGCTGTCAGTAGTACAGTCCTGGGCAGGTTTCAAACTCAGCCATCATGCCAGTGAGAATCTTCTGGTTTTAGAGCATTAATTTAAAACTTTTTTTTTTTCTCCTTTTTAAAACTTAAAGAGACCCTGACATCCCTGAGTTTTAGGTCACTGGAGACCAAGAGGTTATGCCAGGGAAATACTGCTATATGCTTACTCTCTTTTTATATTCATCCTTAAGTGCCTGCTACTGCCCTCTGGACGCTGAGGGAGACGGAGCTCTGATCTGACTGGTGCAACCATCCTCATGTTCTTCTGTTAACACGCAGACTTAGAGACCTTCAACGTTCCGATCTGAAAATTACGGCACAATGGCAAATCACCAGTTACATTTTACTTACTTGTCACCGGAATAAACCGTCTTCTGACCAGACAACACACTAGGTCATTCCACACTGAGCTAAAGCTAACAGGACTAGGAGAATATATACATAAAAACCTTGACAGTAGCAGGTGTGGTCTGCATCTCAGTATTTACCACCTCGATAAGCATGGAAATACCACACCAAGAGAAAAGTTACTAACAAGAAATGCCTTTTGAGTCTTAATTGCTTTCATTTTGCTGCAGCAAACAAGCCCCAGCGTGAAATTGGAGACCAAGTTCCCTTTCTCTTTCCCTGCATAGGATTGTGGTGAGACCTGATATTGTCTTATCCAGGATACAGTTCAAGTGCTCAGAGACTTTCACTTCCTCCTCAAGCAGATGCTACAGCACAATACATAGCTCAGTCTTCCCCTGACTTTATTACAAAAGCATTTGAAGTTACTGCTCAAGTTCAGTACTAAGATAAGCTTGATGAAGTGTCAAGTCAGTTGATAATGGGAAGAGTTCTTCGCTGTATATCCTGGCTAGCTGCACCCAGCTCCTGGCCTTCAGCTTGAGTAATGTAGAGTTATGTCCACAGTTGCTGGGGACTCTAGACGAAGGGGGTCATATGGGCCCTGCATAAGCACTTGGTGTAGAGATGCACTGTGGGCATAAGGCAGATACTGTTTTCTATGGTGGTCAGCATTTTTCCAGCCTGGCAGCGTTAACAGTTTTTTAGCATGAAACTGAAATGGTATGTTGCATGCCTTAGGCTGTAGCATGAGGGCATGTAGAGGTGTTTTGAGGGTGCAAAACCTTCTGGGATATGACTAAAAGATTATATATGGCAGACCTGATGCTGTCTTATCCAGTCTGCCTTTTGACCAGAGTGAGCTACCTCCAAAATTATACTTAGGTCTTATATAAGAGGGAATTAGTTTGCTATCCCAAGGGAAAAAAACCCAACAAAAAACGAACACCCAACAACAAAACCAAACAACCAACCAAAAACCCCCATCAAAACAAAACAAAACAAAACAAAACAAAACAAAACAAAACAAAACAAAACAAAACACCCCAAACCCCAGATGATTACATAAACTAGCATTTATTTAATGGAGATGTCAGGGAACCAGGACAAAGAATGGACTAGGGAGCTGAGTAATTCAGTGTAGATGTGTACTATCATAAGAGTTATTCCAGATATTTTTATGGAAAGACAAAACAAGGGAACAGTTACTGGATGAACGGACTTTCCTAGGGGATGATTTATAGATAGAAAAATACTGCAATCACTCACATTAATGTAATGTTGAAAGCAAGGGTAACCCAGCCTCCTGGCAACATAAGACACATACCAGTCTTCATGTGGCAGAGAACCAGAAGCAACACACCACACACCATGGAGGATCAAGGAGGCAGGGTTTTCCAGTGTTGTTCACAGGCAGGAGATAACACTGATCACCAGTGTCCGATTATGCCATTATAGGTGGAGCGAGGATGGGTTAGCCTATGGACCTCAAGGCAACCCGAGGCACACTGAGACACTTCTTAGCTCATTTCATCCTTTGTGTGGGGGCCTGGATACCCAGCAGTCCCCACCTGTGCAGAATATTACTATCTCTGGTGCAAGAACTGCACCTGGAATGCGCAGTCTGTTCAAGGACTTAGGTTGGTCACCCCTTGCTTAAAGCCTTTTGTGGGTAGAGGAGACCCAGGTTTTCTTCTTCTTATCAAGTAATCAAAGTAACATTAACTCAACTTTTAAAATGGCATGTATAGAAATTATTAAACTTACAGGTTTTACCAAAATGACCCCCTCAAGACAGACTCATCCCTGTGAAGAGTTTGAGACAGGCTAAAAACTTGAATTGTAAGAGAGTAAGAAGACCCAAATATAGTATGTCTTGGGGGGGAAGTTTATATTTTATTTTTTAATTTAGTAACCACCATTGTCGCATGGATCACTTGCAGAATCGTTTATCTTTGACATGTAGACACAAACTGAATATTGAGCTGATCTTACTCATCTCAGTAAAATGAACAAATCAGGTGATTAAAGATAACTGCATGTTTCTGTCATTACGTGATTGTCTCTTAATAGAGCTGGTCAAATAATTTAGTGGAAAACTCTGTGGTGAAAAAAAAATAATTATCAAACCCAAAAATTCCTGTCAGAATGTATCAGCTTCTGTACTGTATTTAGTTATTAAAAATCTCCAGTTATTTGTGAATAAATTCTTTATTCTCTCCAGCTAATATTACTTTTATAAAGCTGTGAATTTACTATTTGCTATCGGTGTATTCATTATCAGTTTTTAACTTAGAGACATTAAAGCAGTTTGAATATGCAGTACATCTAAAACTGAAAAAGTGGAATAGTTGATAAGCAGAATTAAACACAAAGAATGAGGCAGTGTTTGTATTGATCTATGTCAAACAGAAGACAGCTGTTAGACTTTGGCATACATTCAGACTATATGTTTGCTTTTTAGAGACAGACCAAAATCTCCTTAGATAGTAAGTTAAAGAATGAAAGTCATTATGGGAATATAAATGACTAATAGCCAAAAAGCAAAGCTTAAAAGGAAAGATTGTTCCTAACTAAGCTTTGTCTCTATTTGTAACATGTTTTCCTCGTATGCATTCATTTTGTAAATGAAAAGAACCACCTCCAGTTCAGAACTTCAAATAATACGTCATGCATAACGACTCATGTAGGAATATTAATACTAAACCACCTATATGGAAGATGCTGAATTTTGTGATTGTTGTGATTTTTTTTGTTTGCTCTTTTTCCTAAAGAAGCTGTAAAAATCTCATCAACCTAGATTGTTGCTTCAGACATTCTGCAGAGCAGTATGCCACAGTGTCCACATGTTGAGTGTTCACAGATTTAAAGTTTGGGGTTGAGTATGTGCCAATCCCTCTTCAGCTGTGAGCATGGAATACTGCACCAAAATCGCTGTAGGCCTTTCCTGGTATTTGTGGTGTCAGTATGGATTTCTAGCCATTTTATTTAAAATTATTCGTCATTTAGCAGTTATCACTTGTTATCACTCTGAAGTTTTCTATGTCTGGGCAACCAACATGGAATCTCTTGCAAGTCCCTGATTTTCAGAGGCTGGAGCAGATGTCACATCTCTCTGCAGAATTCTGCATCGTTTTAGAGGTCTGGGTGTTAGTCTAATGCATGTCTGACACATGGTACTTCTGCAGATGACCTGGGTCCAAGGGCTTGGGACTCGCTACAAGTGTCCTGTTTGCTTTAGGGATAGGGTTGGAATAACTCTTACAGGAAGGTCTTCAAACTCTTCCTTTCATGGGGACTGTACCTTCTTTGAGATATAATCAGCGCTGGCAGATGACTTTGCCATGCTAAAAACTTGCTTTTATTTTCCATAGGTGACTGGGAATGCTTCTCCTAATACATCCTGAATGGATAGAGTGGTCTCATGAGTGAGCCTCACCTCACAGCCAAGGCAGGTTTTGCAGCCTTGTAGCCTTGTAATGCAGTAGTACCATTGCTAGTACTACCTCACAGGTTTGGTACAGAGTTTGCAAGGCCTTAGGACTGAAACTTGTCAGGCTTGCTTTGCTGGAAATTTTCTTGACTAGATTGGAGTTTTGTTTTTACCTTCTTTAGCTGTAACAGCAATTTTTCTAATGACCATGTGGCTATGTCTGATTTTTTTAGTTTTGCTTATCATTGTATGGTACAGCCATGGTTTCAGTATCGGTAGCACTAACAAATAGTTGTTCTGTGCAAAGTCAGATATAACTTCAACATAGTGATGTAGCATAGAGGAGTAACAGGCCTGGTATGATAGCAGAGGCCTTGAGAAGGGGGTACACAAGAAGCAGTGTGGAGGGGTATGGGCACGGAATGATAAGAGCTGAGACATGGGCTGCTTCTGAAGGTCCCAGCTCACCAATGACCAGTTACAGAAATGCAGACCTGGAGGTGGGCAAAGCTCTTTGTAGGAGTAACAAAGCGAAAAAAGTAGAAATATTCCACATACATAAAACAAGTAATGTATAGTAAACTCAGATGTAATACGGAGTTGCAGACCAGTGAAGAAAGAGCAAGGTGTGAAAGCATAACAGAAAACAGGTATGTGAAAAAAGAAAGGAAGGAGAGTAGGAAGGAGAAATCAACATCATATGCCTCCTGGCAAAGGAATTTGGATGCTGATGATTTACTTTACTCCTTCCCTTCCAGCTAAGTGGAAACCATCAACATTAGGACCCAGAGGAGCAGTAGAGAGCGAGTGTAACACCAGGAAAAAGGCTAGAAACTAAGAACTGTGTGTTTAACATTTTAAAATATATTATTATGGAGACTTTTCTCTTTATAGCAACATTCTTCTCTTTTTTTTTTTTCTTTCTGTAATACTTAGATCTGGACTGATAATAATTCTTTGATTAGACTATTAAGATTTCATTTATACTATTCATAAATCCTTATCTTTACATATAAGGTGTATTTACTTTTTTCACATAAGATTTTGAGCATAGCATGGCTTAAGCATGGCTGCTTAACAGAACTTACTACATCCTGCTTGGAGTTGCCTGYTGGTGACCTCAACTATGGGGCAAGGAAAAGCCATGTAGACACTCCCTGTGCATGGAACTCCAAAATAAACTTCTCAGATACAGGGAGATCTTTAGTCTGTTGATGGCTGACAAATACAACTTTGAATTGCTTGGTGTGATAACAGAGGAGGTAATTTTACATTGGTTGAAAATTATAGCAATGTAACCCCTCATAGGACTGCCTGATTTCCACAATAGCTTTTTTCCTATAAAGCATTACGCAGGAGGACTTCCTGTGACACATAAGGTACAAATCAGAGTGTAAATACATATCTGTATGCTTCTCTTTGGCACTGGCTCTACATACCGAGTTTCCTCAGTTCTCCATTTAGTTGCCAGTAAATTCTGAATTCTGTTTTCCAGATACTACATGTTTGTGCATGAGTTTTTGAAGCATCACGCAGGGATTCGGTGCTTTGATTTCCGTTAAAATTAGTGGTTGTTGTGTGGCTAAAACACTGCATGAGAAATACAAAAAAATGAAAATTTGTCTGTCATCCTAAACATTCCATTTATTACTTTTTATAAAATGTATTTATACACAGCTAGAAAGAGACTGAGTATCAGTTTCTTTTACGGGTTACTAGTAATATAGAAAGGCTTTTAATACTTGTGGTCTATCTTAATGGCATCTGTTTCTGTGGAACATCTAAAAAAAGTTGGTCTTTATGCTATTTTCAGTCTGATGCTGATCAAAAACAATAATAAAATAATTTCTACAGAACTTGGGAAATAACTGTCTGTACAGTTATATATATTCCTGTCGGACCTTGAGGCCCGTTAAATCAAGCCCTCACGGTGCTAGCTGCTGTGGAGAATAGTAAGATAGCCCTGGTCCTGCTAAGAGGGGATGAGTTGGATAGCTGTCATGGTTTAACCTCAGCCAGCAACTAAGCACCACACAGCCGCTCGCTCACTCCCCCCTGGTGGGATGGSGGAGAGAATCGGAAGGGTAAAAGTGAGAAAACTCATGGGTTGAGATAAAGACAATTTAATAGGGAAAGCAAAAGCCGCGCATGCAAGCAAAGCAAAACAAGGAATTCATTCACTACTTCCCATCGGCAGGCAGGCGTTCAGCCATCGCCAGGAAAGCAGGGCTCCATCACGCGTAACGGTTACTTGGGAAGACAAACGSCATCACTCCGAATGTCCCCCTCCTTCTTTCTTCTTCCCCCAGCTTTATATGCTGAGCATGATGTCACATGGTATAGAATACCCCGTTGGCCAGTTGGGCTAGCTGTCCTGGCTGTGCTCCCTCCCAGCTTCTTGTGCACCTGGCAGAGCATGGGAAGCTGAAAAGTCCTTGACTAGTAGACTACTTAGCAACAACTAAAACCATCAGTGTGTTATCAATATTATTCTCATGCTAAATCCAAAACATAGCACTATACCAACTACTAGGAAAAAAATTAACTCTATCCCAGCTGAAACCAGGACAATAGCAAAGATATATGTGAGGAAAGATAAGGCCCTGAAGTGATATCCATGGAGACTTGGGGTTCTCAAGACATGCAGTTCTGTGCTCTAYGTATTGACTTACTTAGAAAGCCCCCACATTCCTAAATCTTTTCTCCTGAAATACCGGAGCTGAATGAATAGCCAGGGCAAAGGAAACTCCAGGAATATACGTTCAAAGTCTAAGGAAAACTAATTTTCAACACGTTCACAGCCTTTTTTTCATCACTTCCCAGAAACGTTCTTACAGTTAGATTTTCATAGTGTGAGTACTTGTAAGATCTATGATTCACTTGTTTCCCACAATGGAAGATTAAAAGCTTGATCATACAAGTAGTCCAGACTGTTCTCATAGAATATTAGTGGGCCTGCTTACTCCTGATAGACATGGATAAATTTACTTTGACGCTCTGTATGTGTGCAAAATCAGGAATATAATACCATAAACACAAATCTTTGCTAGCCAAAATCATGTTTTAGACTCAGATATAAGATCTGAGACACATGTTCTTGTTGCTTAGTTACAGAAGTTCTCCAGTAGAGAACAGAACGTGACTCCAACAAACATGAAAATATAAATTGAATATTTGTCAAATTAATCCTTGGCATTCATGCCACCTGCACCCCAAGTATTCAGGAGATTGTGAATAAAACTTTGAAATATGAAAATGACTTCTGAGGGTTAATGACAGAATAATGTGCAGAGGCTGAGTTCATGAGCCTATTATTTGTTACAGAAGCAACACTGTTAGACTACAAAAAAGCATCATGACTTGTTCTCTAGTGCTCCCTCTGGTTGATAGCGGGAACTGTGGCTTCAGGGGAAACACATTTCTAACTGGAAGAGGGAGAATGACTGAAACTTAGATGAAGTGAAGGGCAAAATGTGAAAGATAATAAAACTTCCTGAAAAGCCTAAGGTGTTACTTTCCCTTGGAAATAAATGATCCCAATGGGAGGTGACGTTCAAACCCATTGAAGCAGACCCTGTTCCAAGACTAAACTTGACCGCACCCACACATGTCCTTAATGCATGATTAATGGCCCATGATAGACATACATCAGGTCAGTGATGCTGACGCTGGCAGATGGAGATTTTTTTAACAGAACTCCCTGAATAATGGTATGCCTGTGGTAAGTGCTGCAGAAAGGATTACATTTAGCTAAATGCAACTGGACATGAAGAGTGATAGGAATTTGCTTTAGGGGATTGACTCAT
Organism: Phoebastria nigripes; assembly: GCA_035582835.1. NCBI lineage: Eukaryota > Metazoa > Chordata > Aves > Procellariiformes > Diomedeidae > Phoebastria > Phoebastria nigripes. The sequence goes on from JAYKAV010003111.1 coordinate 71,039, forward strand.
TTATTCAGGAGAAGGAAATGATTATAATCTATTTTTTTATTTAGTATCCATAGACATTCCCAGACTTACCTGTGTATAGGGCAGTCCTATTTATATGCTTGAGACTTGTGAAATAAGCCAAGCACATGATGGGGCAGAAGAGAAGAAAAACACAAATTCATGGGAACTCATTGCTCATGGGAACTCTGCAGTTTATGGTTAAGTGGCTCTTTTTCTGCCCACCTTGATACGCAGCCAGAGGCCCTGGTGCTGTTTTGGCATGCTTCTGTGCTGGCAGCTGTGAAGGATTATGTTGGAGAAAAGAAGGTTATAGTGTGTGCAGGTAATCCCAGAATGCATATATGTGAAATAGAAAAGTATTAAGGGGCTGCAAGCAAGGGCCAAATCTTCCCTATTATCTTTGCTAGTAGTTTTTTTGAGTTTTTGTTGGGAATAAAAAGAGACTAATTATTCATCTTAGCACCAGGGCAGTACAAGAGGTGTTTGCACCATTCTCCCTGTTCCAGCCTCCTGATTCCCTACCACTGATTCAATTGCTCATTTAATTTTAAAAACCAGCCGCAATGGCCAGATGTATCAATGCAACTGCAATAACAAGCCAAAGGGTACAGGGGAGTCCTTCATAGCCATGTTGCAACAATATGCCATCACTACACACCCCTGTCGTTGACATGCAAAGCTTTATGACTCTTAACCTTCCACCATTCACCAGCTTTGTGAAAATACTAGGGGAAGCACTCAGCTGGGTATTGTCTTTGCAGCGAAGTTTGACGGCACCATTCAAAGCAAGTGGGTTTGGAGCCCTGAAGGGGAGTGTGTGGCTGAGGTGAAGGCAAGTATATAGGTCAAGTGACTGTGGGATGCCACATATGAGTCTAGCAGGTATAACCAGTCTCATCCTCTTTTGGAGACAGTGTGCCGTGGCTGTTTGAATTCAACTCGTCTTTCCACTGTGAGTTCAGAGTCTGAACTAAAGCTTAGCCTCAATCTCAAAATATTTAAGGGACAATGCCTGTGACTGTGGCACTCCTGAACTTCTTGGAGAAAACAGCTCTTAGTTTCTAAAGGAGGATCAGGCAGCTGGCTGCAGGGCACCCTGAGAGGTGCCCTCAGTCTTTGGAATCACTCTGCCCAGCAAAGCAACTGAGCCTTCTCTAAACAGTTTTCTCCACGAATCCTGTTTAGATTTCAAAAGGCTGTCCTTCTGGTTTGTTTGGAAAATCACACAGTGAGAAAAAACTGTAGAGGAAACAGCTGTTACCTTGATTTGGTAGGTCTCTGACTGCATCAGGGTTGCTATTAGAAAATGTCATCAGTAAATTTAGGGCTAAAATCTTGCCTGAGGTGAGATCCGGTGAACAGAGAGATTTAAAAGCCCCTCTGTAACCACACTGCCTGGTGTGTTGCTACTGCAAAGGAGGCACTTCAAGAGCCCTAGGCTACTAAACTAGTTTGGGATTTCATTGTAAAGGAGAGCCTTTAAGATACTGACAGCCTTTAGAGGCAGATGAAAACCTATGAGCAGTTGTGTCAGTAAAGTCCTGTTGGTTCACCCACTGCAAAACTCCTTGAATGGTCGCACCACAATTTGCTGAAAGCACTCTCAAGATGGGCATCATGAGATGATCCTGTTAATACACTAGGGAGAACAACAGGAATGCACTCTCCAGAGTATCTCCATACCCAGGCTGGAGAACCATGTGTGTCTCTGGGTAAAAGTGCAGAGTGTTTAGGAGACTGAAGAGGCCAATAAGCTCTTAGTGAGATTTTCCGTAACACTGAAATACCTTTTCAAATTTGGCCCTTCCATCCCTGGAAAATTTCATACATTTGCACCTAACAACGAGGTTGTAGTTCCAAAATGATGCCAGCATGTTTCAGAACCCACGCTGTCCCTTGCCCCCTCTAGCATATATTACCTTGCAAACCAGATGCCTTTTTTGGTTGTCTAATGCTGAAAACAGAATTTTGCATTTCTCTATTTCTGTGACTCAAGGCAGGAAGATCTGGGTTTGCCGTGTGGCCTCTTCCAGCGCTTGTAATAATGAAAGAGTTCTCCATTGGGGTTACTTCAGTTCAGAGTCATTACACAAATGCAGCGTGCTGCTTTATCGCCCAGCAAAATGCAGCCACTTCTAGGTTGAAATGGAGGAAGTATTTTAACAGCAGAGCACAGAGGGTACCTGAGAACAGAAGATATCCAAGTTAAAAAAGAGAAATAGCCTAAGCATGTGTGAGGGTAGTGCGTGCCTTGTGCAACAGCCTGCCAGCAGTGGCTATAGCCAGAACCAATAGTAGCTCAATGGCAATTAATTTAAAAACAGCTACCATTTGGGGGTTTTGCTAAGGAAGGATCAGGAAAGGCTAAGCCAGTTCAGTAAGAACAACCACTCTCAGTGTAAATGAGAGCTCCCAGTCTTCTGGGAAGAACTTGGAAAGATCAGAGATGTAAAATGCGAGGAGCAGTTCCAGCAGAGCGGATACTGGCATGTTAGGTCAATGAGGAGAAGCATGAAAGTGCAGCTGCTTCTAACGCAGCAGGCATGTGAAGGTCAGGGAACTGGAGAATTCTCAGTGTGCAGTGATCCTTAATATAACACATTTTGTGACTGTCTGACAGGACCTTCTGGTAAGAGCTGAAGATAATCTAACAAAGCAGCTGTAATTATGGTACAAATACTTTAGGGAAAAGGTAGAGACTTGCTTCCTTTTCTTGTTTCCTGGGTAATGCTAAAGTGAGCAGGCATCTGGGAGAAGCAAAGTCAGGGCAACAGAGACATTTTTCTTACCGTCTCCACTGCCATCTACTTTAGTTTGGTCACTTGCATTCCAGTCTCCTCCCTATCAAGTACTATGGTAGGTGTCCATGCAGCTGTAGGACTGGGAACATTATACTTTTTTTTTTAAAAAAGCAGATGCCTCCAAGAGATATTTAGTCAGTGGGCATTGTAAGCCCCTTCTACGCTGAACTCACTTGTGATGGGATGATTGTCTCAGCAAGTACRGACTGGGGGTAGGCTGAAGAAAATGAAGTGCAGGTGCTCACCAGACTCCATCTATTCATAACAAAACAAGATGGCAGTTTTGCAGCTCTCCAGAATGGAGCTATCTATCTATCTTCTTTCATCAGCAGTTCAGTAGGGATGTGTGTTAAATCTGAAAACTAATGATGGTGAGTCCACTCTGCTGAGCTGACTGGGGTGTGGTTTTGGAATCTGGTTCACATTTTTTGAAACCATAAAAGACAAGGAATCCATGCAAGTTCTGGGATATGACAGGTGACCATTAAAGAAGAGTGTTGGCCTGCTGAGCCACTAAAAACTTGTTGTAACTTTGGAGATACAGCTCCCTAAATAAAAGGGAGATTGGGTGAGAAAGCAGGGGTAGAGGGGAGGGGCATAGCTTCCCAACGGTAAGAGTGATGCTCAATTTCATCTGATAGGTTAAGGGGGAGAAATGTTTGAAAGTGGATGCTACTATAGCAGTATTGTTATATACAACCATGGTGTGAGATTATAGCCCCCTCCTCATGTTTGCTATATGTGCAAGAGATACTGATCTGCAAGAACTTAACCWAAGCACGTGTAGCAGATGCATGACTCACCCCATTTTTGCTACAGAATTAGTTCTGTGCCTGTCTTGTGTCAGCCTGTTCTGTGAAACCACTTCCTTAATTTACTTTGTCTAGATGTCATGGCTTAATCACTTGGTGTTGAAACCAATCTGGGGTTACAATAAGTCATTCACCTTAACGTTTGAAAGCAGGCTGTGTGCACGGAGTAAATTAGAGGCAAATTTTCAGCCTAGCATCCATATGACTTCATCAAGAATAATGTGCTGTGTTGTGGAATACATTTACATTATGTAGGCCAGATTTGTTTAACAGCTCAGCACTAAAAAGCTCCAGAGAAATGAAATTGCCAGATTGCCCATGCAGCTCAATTCCCACTGAGCAATAGGCAGCTGCATGGCTGGGGGGATCTGAAAAGAGCAGCACCCTCTCTCCTCCACTTCCCCTCTCTTCTCATGATGCAGTGAGCAGAGCTCAACAGGGGATGAGGATCTAGGTCTTAAGTCTAGCACTTTTAAGCTGCCAGGTAAGAACTGAGGCCTGAATTTCATTTCCTTTAGGTATTCTCTTGCAGACTTACTTACCTTCCTTTCTCACGCTTTTCCAAATACTCTTCTGTGACTGCCTGGCTCAGTTGTCAATGTGAAGGACAGGCATGTGGGTGTAGGTTATTCTTCTATTCCATGGGCCTTACAAGCACCAAAACTCAGAAAGAGGCTTTTGTGCAAATAAAATCCTGTGGTATGACAGACTTGCAAGCACTGTGAAAGAGCAGATTGGGAGAGGAAGAAAAGCTGTCGGGGGTACTCGGGCAGTCTGTGACCCTCTATACCTGGGAGGCCTAATTAGCTGGATGCTACAAAAGGCTGCTTGCAGCTGGCAGGAAAAGTTGACTGTTGGGAGGGAAGAGGCACGAAGGACTGTTTCCTGAGCAGCAGGAGAGCCGTGGAAGATTTCTTAGGTTCTGAGGCTCAGACRCACAGCTTTAGACTGAAGGCATTGGGAGCATGTGAAGCGGCATGAGGCAGTATCAGGACCTGCTGAAGGCAACTTAACTACAGGTTTGATGTGTTAAATGGAGCAGATCATCTTTGCCTACGTGGCTAGAAAGCAGGAAAAACTAGTGGCCTGTGAGGCACATGGTCTTGCAACAACTGTGGGCAGGCCTAGCAAAAGCATATAGAATAATGCTCAGTGAATCCAGTGTTTTCAAGAGTTTGCCTCAGGTACCAAAGGGAGCAGGCTTCTAGTCTAACGTACAGATCAAGACTTCTCTCCTGAAGAACAGAGCCAATGAAGCTCAAAATCTTTGCAAATTGTCCTGTGGCTGTCTCAACTTTGGTCCTATTTGAAAAGGCCCAAAATTAGCTGGTATGTCTGAAAACGGCGGCCTTCAGGTTCTTTAGGTTAGGCTGGGTGGGCTAGCTAGGGGTGTGTGCACTCAAAAGGAAAGCTAGTTTTTGAAGGATTCAAGTGGCTGAGTGCAGATATTGCCCTGTTGTCCTCTTTCAGGCGCAAAGAGCAGGCAGAAAGAAGGGCAATGTGTAACCCTTGAAAAAGAGGTTATTTCTCTAAAGTATATTGCTTGCATCAGCCCCTCATAGCAGTGAGGAAGATGCATGCCACTCCATTTTGTCCCTGTCTGAATACTTGTGGAAAGCCTCTAACAGTGAGAGAAGCAATAGCAGGAAGAAGTTTGTCAGAAGGCAAAAACAGCAGCACGACATTTAAGTAGCTGCAGTGAGGCATGATCCATCTTAAGGTCATGGAAACAAAGCTCTGCTTAAACTAAACTTACTTAATGGAGGGTCTGGTTTTAATGGGAGAGGCCAGGTCAGGCTTTTGCTGTGTAACAGGGATAACAGGTCCTAAAAGCTACAGCTGGGGTGCAACTTTACTGGTATCCAACTGGTAAACTTCAATTTCTAATATTTGAGATTTTCAGCAGTAACTTGGGCCAGATCAACTCCTCTCTTAATGACTTTGGCGAAAATTTAACCATGGAATCAGGGAGCAAAGCAAGGTAAAAACTTGGAGAAGTGGGTGCCCAACTTTTGTGCAAACCCAACACCGAATCAGTGCCCTAAAATGAAATGCTAAAATGTCTGCCATTTACCACTTTGAACTGAATTTAACATCAGCTGCTCCAGTGTTAGGAAAATGGATTGTAAACACTTTAAGCCAGAACTTATTTTCAAATTGTACTGTGAGGTATCCAGCATTTCTGAGGGTGCTGTAAAACAGAAATGGTATGCTTTTAGGAATGCTATTGTCTGACCACCTGGACAAACATGAAGGGTTTTGAAATAATACATTCTTCCCTGCACACTTTGAAGGTTCATACCAACTTTATCTTTCCTTCTCTATTGAAATATACTTGCAGCCTCTCTGTGCTGTCCTCTGGGGCAGTTGTGTTCTGTTTCAGCATGTTCAGGTTGTGGGAGAGCAGCGTGTTGTGTGAGGTTAAATACATTTATCTTCCTTAGGACTGGGCCACACAGTATCTGGAACAATTGTTTCTGGGGCTAGGCATCTGCAGAGAAAACCAGTAGATGTAGGAAAAAGAAAAGCCAAGTGTATGGTGAGTTTTCATTAAAGAAGAAACAAGGTGACGTCAGTCTCAGAGAAATGTACACAGTCTCTCTAGGCTTGAAACAGGAAATGGAAGAAATCCACATAGATGTAATTGAAACATACGTTTAGAAACCTGCCGTATTGAGCAATGGCATCATGTTTTCTCCATGTTGTTACTGTCATCACACCTACTGCAGTTTAAGACAGATAGTTAAATCAGGTGATGTCCTCATATTCAGTCAGATGTGTCTTTTGAGATGAAATCTGCCCGACGATCTCTCATACCTTGTGTTTACTAAAGGCGGAAGTGGTGATATAGGATAAACCGACCAAGGTTTTCACTCATGTAGCTTTATGTACAGCTGTAAAGCACCTTGAGAAGTTGCTGGCACTGCAGTTTTGTTTGGTTATAATAATCGCTATCCCCTATCTCTGGATATACTCAAAGCTCAAAAAATATTAAACACCAGTGCTCTTCATGCTCTGTAAGCTGTAGTACAACTTGAAGCTTGCAAGAGCTGCAATAAATTATTCACAGTTTATAGGAATTAAATTCCAGAGGAGGGAGAGGAGATAGATACTGAGATGCTGCAAGCCTCTATTACAGCATCTGTGCCATGCCATTCTTGACATTAACCACCCTCCTCCTGTTTCACAAAACAAAGGCCCCCTACAGCACTGCATGATGGAAAAAAGCAAAAACACTGAATTTCTTGGCTTCCCCGTGGGGCTTCAGGTTGCTTGCGCAGCTGTTTACAAACCAGGCAGCTTCCTAGCTGGAGCTCCGGCTGTGCCTTGGGCAGGGTGCTGGATCCCATGGGTCACATCTTGGTGGGCTGGCCCTGGGCACCCCTCTCCCCAGAACGGTTTTCAGTCCTTAACCACTGTCCACCAGGAAGCTGCGTAGGACTCTGGACTCTAGCACCTACGGTGCTGATTATATATAACAACATATATACACCCATATATATACACTACATACATATGTATATGAGAGTTGATGATGACTCTTTTTCACATGCTGGAAACAGGAATATGAAGGTCAGAGCCTGTCTGGGTTAGTACCAGTGTGGATTACCCAAACTCCTTAAAGGAGATCATAAACAGATAAAAAGTAAGTCTAGAGTGAAGCCATTTGTCTTCTCACCTGTCACCTTAGAGATGAAAAATCTATTAAAATACCAATATATTCGTTAAAATGACTAAATGGTAATAAAGGTCTACAAAAATTAACTCATAAATGAAAGGAAGCAGCAGCTTGCGCCAGCTTCAGTGCTTGGTGATCCGGAAGGCTGGGTTTTGGGGTTTTTCAATGGCAGACACACATGCAATTTAAGCGTCACTGATGTCTCTCAGGTCGTGGCAACACCGAACACCGCCGTCCTGTGCATCAGCCGCAGAGCGCCCAGCTGGGGCTTTTTTGGGTAGGCAGTCCGTACAASCACAGCACTCACTGCGCCCTGCGCGGGGGCTCAGCGTCGCACCCGCCTCCCGCGGCTGAGGGCGCGCTCGCCCGGGGGCGGGCTGCGGGTCCGACAGGGAACGGGGGGCCCCGGCCCCCCCGGCCCCCGCTCTCCTCCCAAGCACATGGCCCCCCCTGCCCGTTGTCGTCCCACCCCCAGCCTCTGCCCATATTCTGCCTCCGCCAGGCCCCCCCGCCCCGGGCCGGGCAGGCCCCCCCGCCGCAGGGCAGGCAGGGCGCGGGGGAGGGGGGGGGAGGGGAACGCGCTTCCCGCGCATGCGCACGGCGCCACCGCCTTTCCTAAGGGCGCTGACACCGAGTTACTTTTCACCTACTTCGCCGCGGCGCGTCCCGGCGGGGTAACTGTCGGTCAGGCGGCGGCGCTCAGCGCGCCTGCGCCCCCCCCACCCCCCCCCACCCGAGACCGCGCTCTGCGGTGGGGCCGCCGGCGTGGCCGCGTTGCGCTCCTCCCGCTGCGCTCCTCCCGCGGGCAGGCTCGGCCGGGCCTCCCTCTGCGAGCGAGCCACCCACCCCCCACCCCGCCGCCTGCTCTGTGGAGCACGCGCCCCCCCCAAGCCTGCCTGCTCCCCGAGTTCTCCCCCCCACTCCGGCCCGGAGCTCAGGCTGTCCCCGGGAAAGGGGACGCAGGTGGCAGTGACACTTCGTAGGGGCGCGTACGCTCGCCTGCAGCGAAAGTCGGTGCGTGCTATATTTGTCAGTTCGSCTCCCCCTCCCCTCCCCTCCTACCGCCACTTATTTCGCAGCCGAAAGGTTATGCGCTTGCAGGGCTTACACTGTAGATACCCCGGCGCTTGCTCATCCTAAACGCTGGCAAGGGAGGAGCGTGTTTTTACTCCTAGCTCAGCGTGGCCCTGCGCGGGGTTACTGTCGGTCGCTGCTGGAGGGCGTGCACATGCGGGGCCGCTCATTTTCCGTTCCTTCGGCGGGGAAGGGGGGTTTGCTGCCTGCGATCCTTTGAACCCTACCTCTGGTTTTCCTTTAAGCGCTGCTGGCAAAATGGTAACGCAAGCCCGTACTGCTCCACAATTACCTTGCAAAGTGATTTTTAGCAGTCCCAGTGGTACGCTGCGTGAATGAGTCTTCTGTTGCACGCAAAGCTTATACCAATACTGTATGGATTTTAGCATGAAAGGATTACTTCCAGTGAGAATTTTGATCTGGGATCAAGCTAAGTGCTCAAAAGAGACTTAGGAAACCTCTAGACCAACACCAAACCATTCTTTCTGAGCTGGCAGTACGTGATGGAGAAAAGAGTAAAAAAAAAAATTTTCTACAGTCTTTTTCTAGGAGCAAATTGAAATGCTCGCTCACTCTTGAAGAGCTGGGTATCTCTACAGTGTTAAAACCACAGTGGTGAGGCATGCATAGCAATTTTTAAAAGCGCTAAAACAAGTATGTTGTAGATGTGTTTGCTGAGACCAGACRTGAATCCTGCAGCTGGGTTGAATTTTGCGCGTGGAGGGGGTAATACATATTTTTCATAGGTACAATTTACCCAGTCTCAATTTGGCCTCTTGTATTTATTCCATAAATTTACCCTGTGGTTGTTAACCAGGACAATCAGGTGAGGAGTTTGTTCCTCTGTGTTCTATGTAGCTACAGCACCACTGTTCCTATGCTTCAAGGACATGGCTGTAAAGGATGGTGAGGATGACCCTAACTGGCCTGTGAACTGAAGACTTGGATTATCCTTGGGTTTTTTTAGCTCAGTTTCAGGAATGTTTGTAGATCTTCCTGACACTGTAATCACTTTTTTCTTTTTAACTGTCTTAACAGCAGGATAGGCTCTCAAAGCACAACCCAGCAGTCCTCCCTTTGTCTAGAAGAGACCAAAATTGAAGAAAATTTAATGCTGCAAGAATTTGTAACATGATACATGTTCCTGGTTTTTGTATACCAGTCCATAAAAGCAACTTAAGTACAGTTTAACTGTCATTAAATGGCTACAAAAGAGATGAACAAACTTTCTTTCACGAACTACAGATTGCTCCTATTTAGCTACTTAAGCTGTAGCATACACTCACACAAACTACATGATACTGCACAGCAATGTAAAATTAAGCAGTAAAGAATTTAGGAAGAATGTTTCTTTACTTTTAGAAGCAGCTTTGCGATTTGCTATAGAGTTAAATGCTTCCATTGTTGTCCCTCCCCCTTGTGTTTTTTGGTGGTTTTCACTGGAATCCCACCCGTTGTCCCCTTGCAGGCTTTCTTCTCTCCATTTCTGAAGCACTGATTGATTTCTCTCTCTCTTAGTACTCTGTTGTTACCAGGTTGCTGAGTAAAGTTGTTTTCTGGTCATCCCTAGGCTGTACAAAGGCACAAATAAATCAAGGGGAAATATTTAGATTTGCTATGGGAAATGCGGGTGGTGGTGGTAGGAAACGAACCATTTTATTACTTTTACAGACTTTGAAGTTACCCGCCNGGTTTGCCTTGCCCACACCTGTTGATGTAGGTTTTCCACCTGCATTTGTTATCTTTCACTTCAGGGATATTAAAGGGAAACTGCACAATTGCAGTTTACGAGGTACTGAACTGTCTGGGGGCCCATTATACGCACCAGTGAATCTTCTGACTTCCTCATGAATACAAGTTTACCAGAGCTATAATTTTTGTTTCTGTAGTGGGATAATGAGAATATCTTATTTACATTTCTTCACACAATTTTATCATCTCCTGAATTTTGTAGTAGCTGTGGACTTGCGTACATACCAGTGAAGAAACAGTTTTTATACTTTAAAGATAAAAGAAGTGTCAGCATGCTTGGGAGGACAGAATTATGAGCTAAAATGGGTCTAGATAAAATGATCTTTTGAAGAGGTGCATACAAGAGCTAGTATTGAAGTCCCTTCCAAAAGACTTCCATGGATTGTCTCCTGGATCTGTTCTTGTGAGTGCTTGCACTTTCTGTGCTTCCTTTCCCTTCTTCCTTGTCATCTGTCCTTACTCTAGAGGCCTTTGTCCCTCCGTGTGTGACACCAGTGGTGACTCAGAGTTGCAGCCAGAAATCTCAGACTGCAGCAGCGGAAAATGTTGTGCTTCAGGCAAGAGCATCTCTCCTCATCTGTCTCACAGTGATTGTGTTTGAAAAGCAGATGGACACATACACAGCATTTTCAAGCAGCATTCCTGTCCTGCTGTGTTTTAAGATGGTTTTACACTCTAATCTGGACAGCTTAAACTGTAAAAAAGCTGTTCTTGAAAAGGGTATGTTCTACCCAAGGGTAGAAAGCTCGTGCTTCTACGGTGTTTCTAACAAGACTGGACATGTCTCCCCAGCTTGGAAACTAAGCCAGTTGAGCTGGAATTTTATTGTAAATGGGATTGTCTTTAAAAATAGCACAGATTTCCAATTCAGTTTCCTTGGAAGTGTAATTGGAGCCTTGTTTAATGGAATATTCATTATCTGGCCTACAAAGGCAAGAACTCCAATTATACCTCATGTTGGGACACCCTCAAAAGTCCTGTATGGTAAAGACAGCAGGATCTTTAAATGTTAATTTTCAGCTTCTCTTTTAGAATTAGGAATTTAGAATTAGGAACTAGAATGACACTCTCTTATCTCAAATGTGGGAGTTTTTTGGTCAGATTTTTCTCCCCATTAGCAGGAGTATCGTTAGCCTTCTTAGGCCTAGTTTAAGACTTCAGTCATGTAACTGGGATTTCATAAACAGATTTCTGAAATGATTTAATGAAATCATATGTGTGATAAATGAGGCCAGGTATGGAACTAAAGGGACATAATTTTTTATAAGATGTTCACAGTCTGCAAATACAGTGCTCCAGGTACGTGAAAAATGTTTGTATGCTGCAACAACTGTCTTCATATCTGGTGTTTACACAGTACCTGATTACTGGCTGGAAGTTTTGTGCATTACTGCAATACAAACAATAAAATGTGTTGTGGGAATTATCATGCGTAATAAATGATAATAAATGCTTTTGCATCAGGCTGGAGGTAAAATCATAAAGCAAAATATCATGAAGACTGCAAAATCAAAAAGAGGATAAGTGAAAATTAATTGTTGTACCATAAGCTTTCCTCTCCGAGAAAAATTGAGTTCTCGGTTTCTTTGTTTTCAAATGGATGTCCAACATATGATTAAAGTAAGTTATTTCTCTGTATGTGTGAGAAATCTGGGTATTTTTCTCAACTGAGCTCCCTTTAAATTTTCTTTAAATGCTCAGACTGTGTCCCACAGTGTGCTGCAGGCTGAGAAAGTGACAAGCATACATCCACTTGCATTTGATTGCAAGAGTAGAGTTTTCAAACAATCTGTTTTGGTAGTGCCCAGCTACTGTTCGGGGTTTGTCAGCACAGTGATTGGCACTGTACAGGTCTGAAATAATAGTGAACTGTGGAAGCTTGTCTATGAAAACGTTCTACCTTTTTAATAATTCTTCTGTTAATACTGTGCAGCTTTTCTTTTTCATGCCAAAATGGTAACACACGCTGATGAGCACAATGAACAAGCTAAATTCTCTGGCACTAACTGTTCCTTACAGCTTACAGATCTACACTGTGTCTAAACAGCCTTGTGCTCTGAACAAAAGCCCTCCTATTGGAGAAGTAACTCCCTTTGACTTCAAGAACTGCACTGAACTCCATAATCTCTTCCTGTTGTATGGCTGAGGAATTGAGAGGTTTAATACTGAAAGAAAACAAACAGCAAAATCTCTGCAGCATGGCAGTTTAAAAACACATAGTTAGTTCAGTGTTGAAACGAATGTGGAGCCCAGCCCTCTACCTAAGGAAGCAAGCACGTTCATTTTTATTGCAGTAAAAGCAGGATTATTGCTTTACATCATATGCTGGTTATTTAATTTTCCCTTCAGAGCCTGTAGCATGCTCTGGGCACTATGTAAGTAACAATTCTTTTCTGTGTAAAAGAAGCGCTGTTCTCTTTTTATAAGTAATTACCTGTTAGCAGTAACTTTAAGCCTCTGCCTGGGTCTGAGACCTGGCTTTACAACCCCAGCTGGTTAAGGAGACTAATTAGTACACAGACAATAAATGCAGCTATCTAGGAGTTAGAAACACTTGGGATATGCCTGGGGATTTTTTTTCCTATAAAGATAATACTGTCTTGATAATTCCTCTGATTGCCATTAAAAAATACAAATTGGACATTTTAGTGTTGAACTGAATAAAACTCTAAATCATATGGCTGAATCCCTGTTCTTTGAATTCATCCCAGAGCCTGCAATACAATATAGACTCAATCGAGCAGTCTCAAGCCTTCCCTTTGTTTCCCTGATTTCAGTCATTTTCACACTGGTGTGAAGTCATCACAGCTTGTCGTATCTTACCAGGGGTTGTATTAGTTCAGCTATTCCTAAAGGAAATACTGGATAGGTGAAATGGAGGTAGAATGCCCATGCCACAGAAACACCATTTGAATTTTTAAGATTGGTGGGTTTAATGTATCTTCCTCATTTTTCTATTCATTTGCCATGGAGGGGGGTACACATTGCTCCTGCTTTTACATTATCTCATTATACAGCATATGAATCCTAAGCGTGGTGCTTGATATAGTTCAGATGCAGGACGTGGGTGTTGGCTAGGAGGACTGTTTTATGTGCTAATGTCAGTGCCATTAAAAGAAGGGTGCAGTATATACATTTTTCCAGACCTGATATTAACAATAACAAAGATATGAACCCCAATGCAAATGGACGCAAGAAGTCTAGGTTTGGCTGCTGAACTGCACACGCTTCTGATCCTATTTAATCAACAACGTAGAGATGCTCTAATCATGAGTCATTTTTGGCATTCTTGACTTACTACCTAAGCAGTTCTCTGAATTGGCCTCTAACATGCTAAGAAGAGTTACAGTAAAGTACACAAGCAGCCTTCACAATTGTGTCCCCCTGGGGTCACCTGGAGCTTTGCAGAATGCAAGGCAAAATCCTTTTCCTGAAAAGAAAATAAAGGGGAAGGGTTTTGTGAAGGTCTTTGCCAGTAAAACTTGTCTCACCTGAAGACGCCTGAAGGAGGAAACGGATGCTTTTTCTGTGATTCCTGCTTATAAAGAAGGATATTGACTTCTGGCTGGGGATATGGGTAATATTGGTTACAAAGGTTATCTGTCAGGATGATCCTTCACTGCCAGAAGGTTTTATTTCTGTTTTAATAGTAGCCATGCACGCTATGAAAGAGAAGTTCTGTCCAGTTTTAGGCCATAGGGGCATCTTGAATTAAGTGGTGCCCAAACCTTTGGTGGCAGTTCTGTTTTGCATTTTACAGCTCGACATTTTTTGTTCCATATGTACACCAAACAAAAGCAATTAACTCGCTTTGCTTTGCATGTCTCTGCCCATCCTAGGAAGCATTCAGCTCACTTCTGCTCTGGCGCTGTTGGAATAACAACAAAAAAGGCTGTTAAAAATAACCAAAAAATCCCACCCATGAACAGCAGGATCCAAAACATCTTCGACTTTGCCTGGGATGGTGGAGCCTCTGCTGTGCCCTGGCTACTGTAGCGCATCAGCACATGAAATCCCTGTGAGAAGGGGACAAGGACCTACCGCTCCAAACTCCAACTGCATCTCCTCCACCTTCAAAAACAGTGGCCTTGCCCAAGGCTTAAAATGGCGTGTGCAGGTTAAGTAAAAGGGACATGCGTCCTTTCATTTCTTCCCGTAAGTTACAGAATAGTTTGGATTGGAAGGGACCTTTAAAGGTCATCTAGTCCAACCCCCCTGCCATGGGCAGGGAGATCTTCAACTAGATCAGGTTGCTCAGAGCCCCATCCAACCTGACCTTGAATGTTTCCAGGGTCATCTGGTGGGGCATCTACCACCTCTCTGGGCAACCTGTTCCAGTGTTTCACCACCCTCATTGTAAAAAATTTCTTCCTTTATCTAGTCTAAATCTACTCTCTTTTAGTTTTAAAGCATTCCTCCTTGTCCTGTCACAGCAGGCCCTACTAAAAAGTTTGTCCCCATCTGTCTTACAACCCCCTTTAAGTACTGAAAGGCTGCAATAAGGTATCCCCGAAGCCTTCTCTTCTCCAGGCTGAATAACCCCAACTCTCTCAGCCTTTCTTCATAGGAGAGGTGTTCCATCCCCCTGATCATTTTCGTGGCCCTCCTCTGGACCCACTCTTTGGAAGTTTCTCTTCACATTATTTTTAAATTTCCTTTGTTTAGCCCGGGCAAAGTGTTTTTTGTCTGGAGTAAGGGTGTAGGGAAGTGAGGGTATTTGTAAAGGAGACCTAAATCTATCTTCTTCTACACAGTGTTGAGGGATCTGCACTATGCATGGAGCTCAACCATGCATTGCTTTCCTGGCAGAAGAAATCAGATGTTGTTCATAGTAACTTATACCAGACAGTTTCTTCTGTCTTCTTGCATCTAAATGCACATGAAAATCCCAGAATCACAGGGGCTCAGCGTGGGACTCTTAAGAATTTGATCTAGTCACAGTCTAGTGTTGGCAAGGGAGTTCAAGCTGTATCTTTTATTGCTTACTGATCGCTAAGAAAGGCAGCACCATGTGCAATGTGTTTATGAAATCTGAGTCTACATACTTTGAAGCTGTCAGACAATTGTCCTCATGATTCCAAACTTCTATTTTAAAAAGTAGTAATTGAGGCCCATATATATATAAAAATAGGATTAATTTAACTAGAAGTGTTTTTCATCTATTTCAAGTTGACCATTTCAGCAGCTTAGCTAGGAATGGAACTAGACTCTTCACTTGTGATGGGTATATCATGACCAAACAAGTGATGCCAAAATTTATGCTAGTTTAAAATATCCATGGCCTAGTATTGTGTTTGTTTCTCTGGGTAAGAATGAAAACTTCTGTGTACAACTGGAAGAGGGATATTTTCAGACTATGCTGCCATGTCTCGAAATGATCACCTTCCCATTGAGTATAGGTCTTGCTTTGTAGCCTTGTTTCAGGAAGGTTTAACTGCCTTCCTTAGTCAGTGTTAAGTCAGAAAGGATGGGACAAGAAGTAGCGAAGAACAATGGTATGTCAAATTGGAGACAGAGAAGAGAAGAGCTGATGGGTAGAACAACTAAGCTGAAAATAGAAGAGCCAGACCAGTAAGAAGAGGTTGGTTGACAAAGAACTCTTGAGGTGAGTTTTGGTAAAGAGAAGGATAGAATGCCAGAGGGTTTTGCAGCACAGCACGAAAGGGGAAATGAAACATCAGGAAGGCTTCATTTTCCCTTTGAAAATGTAATCGTTCTGTTAACAGCTGCCTGACTAACAGGAGAACCCACCTCGTGTGTACATGTGTGTGATACAGCCTTTGCCCAGGCTGTTTGGGAGTTAACCTTCCAGCAGTTAACCTACCATTTGTTTGGCAAGCTACAGAGGCATATCAAGAATGGATTATTATGGGTAATAACCACAACTTTGCAGGAAAGCGATGGTTTTCTTCTAACTTTTTTCGTCACTGGTTCTTACTGCATATTTCAGCATATTCAGCATATTTGTCTTCACTGGGTCTCACAAGGCTGATCTGCATTGCACTGAATAGTCTTCAGGGAATCATTCCTGGGCCAATACTCACTCAAAGCTTGACCAAACAGTAGTTTACTTCATGCACATTGAATGTGTCCACGGAAGAAGAATAGTGCTCAGCTGTAAATTCACTTTCTTCCTTACTAAGAAGTAGCTTCCTCGTGTAGACAAGCTCTAAGTCAGCTTGTGTTTAAACTAGCTATGTAATGGTCTATGGAGATGGAGGAATGCCTTCCAGTAATTAGACATATTTGCAGCATGTCCCAGCAATTCAGCGATTTGCTGACTTGAAAAACCAAACTCCCCAGCTGCATGAGCCAGGTTTTCACACTGGTCTGCGATGGTGTAATGTAACTGAGGGCACTGGATGCACCCTGGTTTATCCTGTCACAGAGTCCGGCTCTGTGAGCTGCTGTTAACTAGCAAGGGATGTTTGTACAGGCTGGGGATAGGGAGACATAAAGGAAGTCTTGTAGGGAAGAGGGTAGGATAAAAGTACAAGGGAGGATTAGGTTTGAGCTGGCATAGACACTAAATCACTAAATCACATTAGTTATTCCATGGAGATAATTCTGTCTGTCCAGCATGGAAGCTTGTTGATATTTGCTTTTGTACTACATTTTTCCTCGGGATAAATATGGATTAGATGGTTTAGAAACCAGTTTTGTCGAAGAGAAAAGAGATAAAACAGTATGCTCCATGTAGATTCTCACCCATGTATAATTTGCATAGTTGCATTAACACCAACAGATGAGGATTCATCCATTTATTTAAAGCTCATTAAACATGTGAGTAATTAATTAAGCTTGTGAGAATTTGGAAAGCACAAACTTTGCTATGAGAGACTCCATTTTAACTACCTCTAATGTTGTCTTGCAGCTAGCCATAGGCCTGCAGGATTTGGATGTCATTTGTGTGTGGCAGAAGGAAGCTTTTAACATAGATTGGTTTGGCAGAAGAGTTAGAAAAGGTTTTTCCTTTAATATGTGCATGTGAGGCCCAGGTTCTGTAATGCAGCTCCATATGAATCAGTAGTATTATTGTAGCTGATGAAACTGTAATCTCTAACTAGCAGAAAATACTGCCATCTTGATCCATGAATATATGAAAGGCTGAAATGAAGTTTACCAGCAGTTTACCAACTGGACTTGAACTGACTTTGTAGGAGAGATAAGGGCTGATTTTGTCCTGTCCGTGACTGCGGACTCTCCTTTATTTTGTGTTTATATGAAGCTGAGCACAACTCGACTTTGGCTGTAGCTGGTCTCCACTGATATAAAATAATCACTCCTCTGATCCAGAGATCAGGGAGGAACTTCACTCAAAGGTGAGTGACAGTGATTTGTGGAAGTGTCAGAAGTGGGGTCATGTTGTGCATTGCTTCGCAGCCCCTCTCTCCTGTAGCATTATCTGGATGTACTGTTGTATTCAGTCTCTACTTCATGGCCATACACAGCTCCAAGACAGTTGGTGTATCTTAAAGAAAGGAGAAGGGCCTGCCATCTGCTCTGTACTGCTGCTGCCAAAACTCCACAGAATACTAAGAGCAAGACAAAGCTCAGCTGCCAGCAGTCTCCATCTAGGAAGCACGAAGGAGTGCAAGTGAAAGGATGCAAATGCAAAAACTGACTGACTGCAAATCAGTCCCAGGAACAAAAAGCTGGAAGAGCCAGGGTTTTGAGATTCTCAGGAAAGTACGGGCAAAATAAATGTATGCAAGATTTGCATGTAAGGGAACATGTAGTTAAGTGCAAAGTATGTTAGTGTTGATATTTGAAGACACAGGTCAAAACTAGAGTTTAGTTGCTGTTTTTCATAAAATCAGCCTTGCTTTTTCTTTGATTATTCCTCACCAGAGTTTTCCTCAGCAAATGATTTAGGCGTGCAGGCCCACACATTCTCAAATCTTAGACACGTGCCAGTAAATCGGTCAGTGAGGATGTTCTCCTCTAAGATTGCAATATAAGTGGCAAAGGGGTGTGTTCGACTTCTATTACTTGCTAATACCAAGCAGATAAACTCCATACATCGAACAATTTTTTGTACATGGCAGGTAAACTGTCAAACAGCGAGAGCATCTGTGAACAGCAGTGGGTCATTCAAGTCTCCAGAGTCAGTTCCAGTTGGTAGGGGAGCCAGTAACTCCTGTACTGCTGGAAAATTTTGAAACCTGAAATGCAGAGTCTTGCATAAAGCTCTGGTAGCAGTGACAGTACTGGCTGTAGATTTACATTGACATTCCCAAGGTGGCTGATACCGTGCAAAAGGAAGAGGTGCCTCAAAACTCCTGACTGCTGGTCTTCCTCTAAGCGGTTACAACATAGTGGGATTTTTTACTGTATGTTTTCCTGTGAGAACAGCGCTTCCAGCCTTGGCGCTGCAGTTGGTTTCACACCTCCTCTGGCTCCCCTGTGGCAGTGTGTGCAGCTGAGCATGTTTGTGATACAGCAGTATGCAGGTATACTTTCTAGTTACGCTCTGTTCCTTTGTAGGGAGAGTAATGTGGAAAAACAAGGCGGGAAGATCCCTTAAGAAGTAGTTTTCTCCACCATGTTTTTCCAAAGTAGGATCAACTAAACTTAAACATTTCCTAACAGAATAGCTGGCCAAATTTCCCCAGAGTACTGGATGAAAAACTGCCGTGGATTGACACAGTGAGGTAATTAAAGATATATCAATGTAAAGATAATAGTGTAAATCAAGATGGATTCCTGCTTCTTGCCGTCATTCAGTGGTAGGTTGCAGTAAGTTTTTCAGAGTGGCAATATGTAAGAAGGGTTATATTCCAACTGTAGCCTTCAGGGACACACCTGCACTGGGGCAAGAGCAGCTAAGCTTCTTAATGCATAGAGGATGCTCAGTTCGCCTTGAAAAATGACCCAAAGAAACCCCTGAAGGAAAGAACATTTCTTTTTTTCTCTGGAAGGAGTTTGTTCTTGTGTAGGCAGGATCGGAATGCATCCACCAATCACTGCGGTTTCTGTTTGTCCACATGTAACAGACTAATGAAGAACAGGCTAATCAGAACTGATAAAAACATTGGTAATTATTCTCTGAAAACTCTGATTTGTGGTTGATACAAAACTGAAAAGTTTATTCTTCTCAAGGGCATTTCCTGTTTGTTTGCTGTCTTACACTGCTTTCTAGTTCTTCCTAGCTTTTCTTGTTTTTTTTTTCTAACTTCCATTGAAAGGGTGGCAGCACGGACAACGGAAAGAAAGAACAAAGAAGGTGGAGTCCTTTTATACTTGAGTTTACGATAAGAAAAAAATTTTTTTCTGTAGACAGCAGATATTTTTTCATTCTTTGCTAGGAAACCCATCTCCCATTTTTAAAGGCTAGTTCTGGCGACAAAAAAGCTTCAGTGAATTTCCCAGTTAGCTCTACAACCTTGGTTCCATCCATGCAGCCTGAGATTTCCCAGCTGTAATACCCTACAGCTCACATTGCTACATATGATCTCGTATGCAGGAATCCGTTCAGGGCACGGTATTACCTTATTTACGCAATGTTACGTGCTTATATGTCTAAACTGTAATTGCACAGGGAGGAATTTTGCATAAACCTTCTGTCATCAGAGATTTATTTATCATGAATACTGGAGCATGTATAAACAGATCATTAATATTACCTTTAAACAGTACCCTAATCATTGTGTGCAATGTTCAGAAGTAGAAAACAGGTAAGACATTGTGGCTCCAGAGCTGTCGCTCCAGAGCTGTCACTCCAGAGTGTCCCAAAGAAATTCTAGCGATTGTTGGCAGCTTCGAAGGTACTCATCTGTGAGAGGTTGACTCGATCATTCACTGAAAATGAAAACAACCCAGTAAAATCAAACCTGAATGCCCAAACTCAAAAATTTGCAAAGCAGTCTTGGAGAGCAAGAGTGAAACTCTGAACCTATCACTTTGAGTGGATTCTTTAAAGTGGCAGAAATTGGGACAAACACTTCCCATTTAATTGAGGACTAAAATCTCCGGGCAGCTTTTAAAATCCAGCCTTAATTTACTTTTCAGAGTCAGTGAACTGCTTTACCGTGATGCAGTAAAGGGACTGAAGAACATGCAGATGGACTGCACAGAATCTTTCTGTCCCCGAGAGAAACACACTAAGCCTGATCAGTAGCAGGTTGAATCTGAAGAAGACTGAGCTGCTGATGTGAAAGAAATTTGTGGATGATAAATATCTATTGTAAACAAGATCCCTTCTGTATGTTAACAGGCATCCATGTAGTTTCTTGTCTTTTTAAGAGCAAAAAGTGGTAATGGAATGGGGAAAAGAAAAATGAATAATGACCGCATGGGCCTGGTTCAACATGAAATATACTCCATGAAGAAACTCTGGATCTGAAGTTAGGCTACTGAAGTAACACCCAGTTAATCAGCCCAGTGTGTTTTTAGAGGGAATACAATCCTGCAGGAATGGATGAGACCCAAAGCCCATCTAATTCATTTCTTAAAAGTGATCATAACCAGATGTGTTACAAAGTGGTGTGTGAACACTGAAGTAGCTCTACAAAGCTGTATTAACTCCTAACTCCCTATGATTAGCACAAGATGTGATGTATGAACTACTAAAAGCACTAATGGAAAAAAATGTTTTTGCAGAAATGAGATTTATAGGTTTCCTATATAGTTTTTTTGATCATAGCTTCTTATGAGGTAACACTGTTTCTGGCATCTGGATTGCAAGCATCTGTCAAGGTTATATTTCATTGATTTTAATAAAGAAAATAGAATATGCCAAAACCTAAAATGCATGTTCATCTTGTCGCTAACCTTGGGAGAGCTTTATATGGTAGCATAGCAATTAAACTTACCTTGCATCTATCTGGATGGTCTGCATCCCCTCCTCTTAGTGTTACACACCCATGAGTTTTCTCATGCCTTCCATTTCTTTATATAGCGCTTTTGGACACTAATAGTTTTGGGCTGATTGCTAGGAATCATTTTCACTGCAGATTTCTTTCTGGTAGGCTACAATGATGCAGTAGCCCACACATCACCAAAGAGGAGTCCTGGAAATCTCAGCCAAAAAACTTGTCCCCAGTCATAACTTCCTTTAGAAAGATATGAAAGTCAACACTGATGAGCACCTTAGGGAGGAAGCCTGGACAGAGATCACAGGATACAGCAATTGTAATAAAATTCTTCCATGAATGCACAATAAGAAGGTGGACAGGTTTTTACAGCTATCAAGAAAAACAACACAAACAGATATCTCATTGCTCTGTAGTTCTGATGGGGCTAATACTGAAGACATTGCTTTTCTCAAGGAAAAGAAAATATTTTATTGGCTGCCAAGGAAGGGCCTGATCTAGTGGATCCTGACTTGGGAAAAAAGTGACCAGAGTGTTTTGTGCCTTTTAAGGTAGTAGAGTCAGTAAAGCTAGCTAATTCCTGTACAGTTATGTGCTATACTCTGAGGCCTAAGAATGGAGGAAACAGCTAATAGGAGAAATAAGAAGCCCCAGAATTATTAGTTTTTATGGAAGGTCTGGCTAGCATGACAAGGAGCAAGTGCAGCAGGATAAAATGACTGTGTAACGACTTGAGGACAGAGAAATAGAGGTTGATTGTAAAGGGCCTCCAAAATGCTGCATTATTCATGCTACAGGGGCAGGTGGGAATATGCTGAAGCAGAAGCATCAAGGTGGGGAGGAGGTCCTCTAAGCTGAAGAGAAACAGAAAGAACCCCTTCTGAAGGAGAGGAAGGATCTGGATACTGAAGTCAGTGAGTTTTGATGCTGGACAATAAAGAGATGGCATTTCACACTTGGGCATGCCATGTGGGGAGAAGGAGGAAAACTGACCAAGAATGATAAGAAAGGACGTAGTTTAGGTACTGGAGCCTCTGTGGGAATGATTGTGAGTCCATTGAATCCCCAGGAAGATTGTTGATATCCTGACCAGTGGCTGCGCAGCCTCTGGCACCAACACTGGATGCAGGTTAAAGACACAGTTTGCAGCAATGGGATTAGTCTCTCCAACTACCTGATGAGATCACACAGTAATGGATGGGAGGGATAGAGGGGCACCAGGGAAGGTTAAACTCGACTATGTCCCCTTGCTGCAGATGCTGGGGAGATAATAAACAGGCACAGGGAGACACCTGTTCTTCGGATTAAGACACAATGAGCAGAAGCAGGAACTGGCCCATCTCGGAGCCAAGAAGGGGATTGTGTCTGCAGAGCAAGCTGGCTACACCCTAGATCCAGCCCCGGATGCCTGCAAGTAGCTAAAGAATGTAGAGGTCAAACCTGCTGCCTTGATAAAAGAGCTAGAAACATTCAGAAAGCACAGCTATTTCAACAGGGCAAAATGTAACAGCTGGCAGAACTCAAAAGCTGCCTGTTTTTTTATGTAAAAGCACAGTGCAAAGCAAACCCCAAACTGAACAACCTAGTGAGAGGAAAACAAGTTAGTCTCTACAGAGCAGACTGCAGTGTCTGTAAGTGTGGGAGTCGGCTGGCAATTCTGAGCAGCTCCGGAAAGATTTGGGTTTGAGTGGAGATCCTTCATTATGCAGTATGAGTTTGTCTTGATGTCTCTGGGGAGACTCAAGATTTGAAGAGACACCTTTAAAGCTCAGTTGCAGAAGGTGCTTCTCCAGCTGTATAAAGAGAACAAAAGCAAAACCTGGTCTCAGTTCTATCTCTGGAAGAAGTCACTCCTGGAAAAGGAGGTGTAAAAGAGGTGTTTCTTGCCTCCTGGAAAGCAAGTCCTTGTAGGATGGCATGGACACGCAAAAGCACAGTAATGTGGAGTACTCGTGAGCTCAGTAGAGGCCAGGGAGGGGAAAAGAGGAGGAAATGGTTCTGACAACAAAAAAGAAAAAGTGTGACTTTCTTTAAGGGCACTGTAGTTCATGGCAGACAAGAGGCCTGTATCCTCCCTTCTCATAATCGTGGACATGCTGTCAGGAGAAGGATTGAGGCACTCTTCCAGCTCCACACTGGAGGTTTGATGGGTACAGAGTCAGCTGGAGGAAGCTGCTACGAGGCTGAAGAGCCTAAAAGCACACCTCTGCTTGGTGGAGGCCAAGGGGCTCACTGGCCTGTATATTGCAGTGAGGCTAGGTAAATAAAACCTTCCAGGGCCTGAGGGTGGCTTGCTCTGAGTGTAACTCTTTTGTTAAGATGGGAGGTGAGGGACAGTGTACTTTCCTCCATGGCCTCTGGTCATACTGGTGCTGAAGCAGGCTGTACAGTTATGGAGTAGTCCCCTTCTCTCTTTTCTTCTGTTTCACAGGCTGGTTTTGAACACTTGACGGTGCATTTCCTTCCCTTCTTGAGTGTCATTATCTAGTGAAGGAAAAACATCACTTCCTAGAACTGATGCCCTTGCCACTAAGATTTGCACTGAATGCTGTTGTCTACAGCTCTAGAACTGTGGGTGAAAGAAGATTTGTTAGTCAGGGACTGACGTTATCTACAGTTAAAATTTAGAGGGGACACTGCCAGCATATGCAGTCAAATTCCCAAGCACGTATCTCCACTGACTTAATGGAGCTACTCAAATACATGCTTTCTATGTAAAAGGCTGAAGCTTTTGTAGTAACGAGCCCAGTGTAGGAGTCCTTATTCAGGCAAAAGTTGCATTGAGTTTCATGAGGACTGACTGAGTAATGATCTTAAACAGTCAAATTTTGATCTGTCTTAAATAATTGTTTAAGAAATTGGAGTACTGCAACTGATGTGAAATGGCATTTGGCTGGCCACAAGGAAATTTTGGGACTTGACCGTTTTAACTTGCATCTCAAGGGCTAAGCTGGTGAAGTTTACATCCTGATTGGTCCATTTTACACCAGTAAGGATTTGTCCCTCAGTACCTAAACTGAGGTTAGATAAAACCACATTGCATCCTTTTATTTGGCTTTCTTTGCATTTGATTGGGTTCTCTGTCTACAAGGCTTCAGTTCTGTTTTGTGATGAATTTTTGCTTCCTTGTTCCATGCACTGGGGATGTTACTAGCTTGAACAATTATCATGGGAGATGAAGTGCAGAATTTTTAAAGCATGGGCTTTGTTCACATTGAACTTTTACATTCTGCATAGCTAGCCATCCAATCACTTTGCTTGCACAGAAACCCTGACTTGTGCAGGCCAGTCTATCCCTGTAAAAGTTGCCTGGCAATGCACATGTAATGCACACTGAAATATTTCTGCAGGAGTCCTGGTTTGGGCTAATTTTTAAAAGATAGACAATTGCACAGAGGAAGGTTGAAACGTTAACACAAAAATACATTCATGCTGCATGCCCTTATAAAGTATACCTCTGGGGAATCTGAGAAAGGAAGAAGCTTAATATAAARTTAAAATTGCTACCTTACATAAGCTTCCAGTATTTTCGTTGGCGACTCTACATATTTTCTTTGCTCTTCAAACTATAGGTTAGATCCATGGTTGGGCGAATCAGCTTATTTCTGGCAAAGTCAAAGAATTTTTACCACCTAGGTGTTTGGCTGCCTGTATATTTTACATCCAAAATGTAGTAATTTTGTTAACAGTGAGCTTCACAGCACCTTTTTGTATATAGATAACTGCAGATGTAATTTTGCTTATATTTATTGTTAAGTGTTTTTAAGAAATGACAAGGCTATGCTTGTGGCAATGGGCTCTCTTCTTAAAATAACAGCAGTCATTTGGCAACTAACCCTCACGAGAGAGGGCTTTTAAATCACGCTTCTTAAACATGAGATATGTTACGTTAAGAAACATTACCCATAACTGCTTAAATCGTGGCTTGTGCATATCTAGGCTTCAATATATTTGTATTTTATTTAAAGGACTTAGAAGCATCTTATTAATGACTGCAGCCAGTTTGAAGCCTACGTTTATATTGAAAGACGGAGAGGACGAGAGCAAGCTGTTTTGCCCCCAGCAGGCACTGGGACAGGCCTGCAATGTTCTTTGTCCGGAAGGCAGTAATTTCCCAGATTCGCTGCTTCACATGGCACAGATAAGCACTTCAAAGCTTCTCCACTGCAGGGCACAGTGGAGGACGTAGGGGTCGCTAAATCTTAGCCAGTGCTTCTGTTTCTCTCCAGGTGGAACAACTAAACAGCAACTACCTGTTACCTGTTTTTCTGTAAGTGGAAGGATGGGAAGAAAAGTGAGTGTGGCAGCTGGCAGTAAACAGCATGATGCAGTCACTTGTACTCACTGGGCTATAAACCCGGCTGAAGTGACTAACTCCTATGTTAGGAAAAACAAATTGAAGCTAGGATGCTCAGTGAGAGCCTATATTGCTATAAAATAGTAACAATGTAATTATTTCTTACTAAAAGTTAGGAAGCTCCTTCCAGGAAGACCTTATGAAAGCTGTCACCATCCTCTGACTCAGATATTGCAAATCAAGGGAGAGAGTAAAATGAGACAGAGCAGATGCTAGAAATGCAGATTAACCTTCAGTGTGTACCCCAAGATAACAATAGTGAGGAATCTTGAAGATATGGTTGTGCTACAAAACTGTCAAGTAATAGAAAAGAGGTGAGCAAAGCTCTTMGAAAAGTAATTTTCTGAACAGAAGTATTACTAATCTGCTATCCTTCCTGCTTCCTGAACTTAGTCCAAGCTAGGTCATCTAGGGCTAAAAAGAGCTTGGATTTCCAGATGGAAGTATCTCAACAGCTGACTGCAAAAGGTCTATTAAGCTGTGGCTTGCTTTATTGCTGAAATCTGTGTTAGACCTCTTCGGTTTATACCAAGGCATTTCTTGATGTGCTTGACTATGCCCACAGTCTTCTCTAGTATCCTGATGTTAGGAGCCATCAATCTTGCAGGCTCAACAACGGTGTGTTTTGCCTTGTAGAAGTCACAAGTACGAAGAAACAACTTCCTCCTCAGCAAGAACACAGCGTGTTTTCCTATTTTCAGTTCCACCCCTTCATTCCACTACATAATGTCTTTTCCATGAAGAGCAATTTACATGTTCTCTGACATCTCAGTATCTGGACTACCTACAGTCCCTTTGCAGCTCTGTACCTCTTCCCCTGCACCCAGCTTTGGACCCTAGTGTGGGCTGCTTGTTTATTCTTGCAAAAGGACATTGTAGTGAGGGAATAGGTTGAAGGAGAAGACTAGCCTTTGGAAAAGAAGAAAGGATCAGGTCTAATCTGAAAGTGCATGATGTCATGGGAGTTGTGTATTGGGCATAATACACAGGCAGGCTTTTAGTAGCAGGGAGGAGGCCATGAACTCCTCTGTGCCAGTCACAGCTGCTTTCAGCCAGCTTTGAGAGCAGCATATGGCACCTCTGCTCAAACATATTTAAGGAAGAGCAGCAGCCTCTAGGGCAGGAGATACTGGAGGAGACGTGAGGAGATCTGTGAGGAGATGTAGGAGGAAGAAGTGGAGGAGACACATGGAAGGGAGAGACACAGTCTTGGAAGGAGGCACTCCATGCTAGAGCAGGGGCATCCCTGGAGGGACTGTGGCCCATGGGGGACCCACTGTGAAGCAGAGGAACAGTAAGAGACAAGGAGAAGTAGAGGAAAATGAGTAAGAAGCAAGGAACAAGAAACCATACACACCGACTCCAACTTTCCACATTGCCCAGTGCCTCACAGAAGGAATTGGGAGGGACTGAGCATAACGCCTCTTGGAAGCAAGGGATGTTGAGACTAGGAAGGAGGTAGGAGAGGTGCTTAACTGGAGCTGAGCTTGGGGAGGGAGGAGAAGAGGTCTTTCCTTAAGTGTTTAATTGTTTATGTCTTCTTTTTTTTCCCTCAATATCTGAATCAGTAGTTGAAATTTTGTGTTAATTGGCAATAAATTAAATTAAGCAGAATTCTCTTACTGAGACTGCTTTGCCTGTAAAGACCTGTCACACCTTCCACAGGACACAAAAGCCAACATGATGTTTGCTGTGGATGTAAGACTTGGGAGGTACAAATGTCTCTGAGAAATCTGTAGGAGCTGCATGTGCTCATCCACTGTGAAAACTCAAGCCACCCAAATATAAGTGTAGTCAGTGTTATTCTTAGAAACTATTCCCAGCGTGGCTATTGACTTTGTGTTTGTACAGCCTAGCCATTGGATCTAACTGTGCCCCCTTCTCTTGTCATCCTTCTTGTACCATTTGTCAGCACTTGTCCCTCAGTGACCTGACGCCACTGTCATGCAACCAGGAGAATGCAAAAGCGGAGAAATGCTGTCCAGTGGTGCACAAAGATACTTTCCCACCATCCTACAGGTATTTTAACAGGGCAAACTAAATTAAGTGCTCCATTTTCTTGTCATGAGCAGCTGTATATTAGCTGCTTTATTGGAAAATTTTGTCCAAATGCTTCAACAGTTGGCACAGATACTGATTTCCAGAATTTAAAAAATCCAGCCTTTTGATGATACTGAAAAATCCCACACTTTCTTTAGAGGAACCTGGTTTAAGGAGACACCAGTAGCAGGGAAATTTTCAGCTCTTTGGTATTGACGTAGTGCTGTTTCCACTGGTGTCAGGTCACTAGTTCTTTTGAAAAGCCTATCCAGTATACCCCACTCTCTTTCAAACTCTCTCCTACATGGGATGAGCCCTAACACTGCTGATAGTAAACTAAATGTACTCTTTCTCCCTGTGTTCTGAGTAAAAAAGCTGAAATTATTTATTTTACAATTTAAAATTATGATCCAGTAAATGTTTGGAAATGTGTAAAGATTAAAAGCTCTAGTATATGGTGAAAAACACACAGCTGTATTTATACATTAAAGACCCAATTTTTATTTCAGTTT
The DNA here is from genome assembly GCA_035582835.1 of Phoebastria nigripes. Taxonomy (NCBI): domain Eukaryota; kingdom Metazoa; phylum Chordata; class Aves; order Procellariiformes; family Diomedeidae; genus Phoebastria; species Phoebastria nigripes. Next base: position 98,880 of record JAYKAV010003111.1, read on the forward strand.
TACAACCAGATGAAGGTACAGAGTGAATCCGTTTAAGTCAGTGAAGTTATGTGGCAGCTACACTGGGGAAACCAAGATCAGAACCAGGAGCTTCTTAATTTTGTCCAGCCCTGAGCCTCTCCGTGAGATGGTGACTGAGGGAAGGAGCGTGGGTCACCGCTGAAATGAATGTGTCAGCTTTTATTCAGTGTAGAAGGGTCTGCATTATTAATTTGAATATTTACTGCTGTCTATGAGACTCCAGTGCATAGTATTATTTCAGATTACAATCAGTCCAAGCTCTCTGGAGTTTGCTTTCAGGTATTTGTATTTCTATGCTACTCGAAGAAATACAATGGTGGTAGGCTGAGCATTGAAATACAAGTCAGGAAACTTGAAGATACAGTTCCCTCAGTAACCATATATCATCCAGATAGCTCATAATAAGGCAAAGCATTAACAGCGTGAACGATAACATCAACCACTTCACTGAAGAAGAGCAATGGCAGTGCATTATGTCTGTAGAGGGAACCGTAATTTACTTGCCTGCCTTTTGTGCATTGCTTGTTTTCATTCAGAGAGCATTTTATGCATTGAAAATGCACTGTTACTCTTTCACAGATTGCACTGCAGTGTTTTTAAGTGCTCCTGCCATCTACCAAGCAAAAAATTTGGAAGGGGTTGCATGATGGGTGGTATTTCTAGGGGAGGAGCCCATTTGGGAGGACAAGGAACCGTGACACCCTCAGCCGTCTGAGAATTTAATGATTGCTAAGATCAATAACACAGGCCATTTCTCAGGTAGCTAAAACACGCCATCATTTATGGATTTTGTGTTTGGAGCATGTCAAGTTGGGCACTGTGAAGCTTTAAAAAGAAATTGAGATTTTTTTTTTTTTAAAGTTTGTGAATGGTTGTCAATTTCTCCAAGAACTGACATAACTGAATTCATCCTTATTTATGGGTAAGTATCAAAGTGTTAGCTTTCACAGTTCCTTGCCTTTTCCTTACCATAAGTGACGTGGAGGACAAATTCTGGTCCTGTTGAAGTTGGTTATTGTTGATTGATTCCTGCCAGGCCAGCGCTCTGGGTACGCTCTGTAGCTGGACAGCTGAGGATGTATCTGTGCCCAACTTGTACCGGCTCAGCTCTGAAAGTGCGGGGAGCGGAGCAGGCATGGAGCTGAGGGCTGTGGGAGCACAGTGACCTCGCAGGTACTCAGTGCCCGGGTTTCTGCTCTTTCTGCCCACGGTCYTCCAGAAGGGCCGGCTGGGGGGCAGGCGTGGGAGCCACACGCGAGGGGCTGGGATGCTTGTCACACACCTGGGAGCGCGGAGTTTCGCAAAAAGCAAGACAACTAGCCCACGCCAGCCGTGTCCCGCCGTGGGGGGAGGCCGGGGCGAACACACACAGCTCCGCAGTTTGTTTTTGGCTGCGATGTGCACGCCCACATGCAAATCGCCGCGTCCCCGCCCCCCCCCCAAACAGCAGCCGCTACGGGGGGAAAGGAAAAAGAAAAGGGAGGGGGAGAGAAAAGGAGAGAGGAAAAAGAAGAAGGGAAAGAGGAAAAAGAAAAGACAAAGAGGAGAGAGGACGCCAGCGGCAAGGGGAAGGGGAAAAGCGGGCTCCTGGGCGGCCCCGGCTGTGGAAGGGGCGGGCGCCCGCGCCGCGGGCAGCTCCGCGCCGCCCTATAAGAGGCGCTGCGGGAGGCGGGTGTCTGGCAGCGGGAGTGGGGCCGGCGTCGGGAGCGGAGAGGGGGGCGCGGAGCGGAGCGGAGGCGGCGGAGCGGCGCAGCGCAGCGGCGCGGCGCGGCTGGGCTCCCCGCGGAACCGACGGCGGCTGCCGGCCGGGGAGGTAGGCGGCGGCGGCGGGGAGGACGCGCCGCGGGCAGCTGTCGGGGGAGGCTTCCCCGCTTGTTCCAGCTCCGCCCGGAGCAGGCGGCACAAAGCGAGAGGAAAAAAGCAAATAAATGTTTTTGTTTTGTTTTTGTTCTCTGGCGTGGTGCCGCTCGCTGCGCCCAGCGTGTCAGGAGCGTGGCTCAGAGGATGGCTTGTAGGGCAGCGGGGTATCGGGAAGGGGCTAATAGTGGGGCTTTTTTTTTTTTATAACTACTTTATTTTAGCTTGTCCTGAGCAAGGCGACTCTGACTTGGCAGCGCTCGCGTAGGGTGGCTCACCTTACCGCTGCCTCTGTCAGCCCTGGTGGGTGCTAGAAGAAAACGGGAGGGTTTTCATCCCCTTCACTCCTACGTGAATCCTATAAAGTCGTGGTGGGAGAGGGGAGGGCAGGGCCTTGGGATGAGAGGCAGTGTAAAAATAAAAGATCGATCCGGCCGCTTTTGTGATGGGCAGGAGGTTCAGTTGCACGCAACAAATCCTGCTTTTGTGTGCCAGATTGTTGTGAAGTCTGGACTGCTACATTACAACCTATCATCAGCCTGTTACAAAATACTGCTGCTTAGTTCTGGAGGTGCACGACTGCCCAGATGCTTAAAATGTATCAGGAAAGATACTCCAATTCTAAATTAAAAGTTCATATTAAGCAGTATTTTTTCCTGATTTAAAAATAAACCAGGAGTGCCCCCCTCCGC
>JAYKAV010003111.1:101454-227854 GCA_035582835.1 Phoebastria nigripes
CGCCCCTTCCCCCCAGTTGTTGACCTTGGAGATATTAAGGTTGTACAAATAACTTACTTGGAGGGTCAAAGTTCATCTTTAGTGTGTTGGAATAGACCTTACTGAAGCCAGAGTGATGTAAACATGTGCTTACATACTTGTAAACATGTGCTAAATTGAAGCCTGAAGAGGAGTTGGACTTTCCTGAAGATTATTGATATGGATTAACATGTTAAAATTCAGTTTGGAGGTGCCTTTGAAAATGAGTTGGTGCTTGTACTGCAGAGATCAGCCATGTCTTGGGGATGTTCCATTAACAACAGATGGCCAAGCTCGCTGTCGCAAGGCTGTTGTAATGGAGCAGTCTTGCTCACTTCTGAAAGGGGGTCATGGTAGTAAACATTCAGTGCAAATGCTTTTTGTGCTTGGCCCTTGTGGCACAGCTTGCCTCTGTGTGCCAAGACTTCCCTGTAACACAGATCAGTGTGTGATTCTTTGATACCCCTGTAGCTATTAAGCTAAATGGGTACTACCTGGGATTCTGCAGTGTGTTACTGATGTAACAGATACAAATGCTGTTGGTGGGTCTTCACAATTCATCGTACAAACTTGAATTTATGTAAGAGTGGTGTGATACAGCCTGTATCTGGTATGGTCTGGACAAGTAAGGGCAGGAGTCTGATGCCTTTACTTGTAACGTGGAGCACCTTATTTCTCATCTAATCGTAATTTGGTAGGGCTGATTATGGCAACAATTACAAGTCAAATCTTAACAAAGTGTGGATAAAAGTTTGGTAGCGTGGAACACAAGAGCTGTATGGTAGAATTTAAGTTGAACTTTTTAAGTTGAGACTGCCTAGCTTTAAAAAATAATAAAAATTGATGGGTTTTTTTGTGCTTACTGTAGGTGTTTTGAGGAGATACCTTCTGGCCTCTGGGTTGCAAGAGATCACAATTGCTGTCATCTGGGGTTAGAGTGTAATAATCAAGCAGCTAGCCCCAACCATTCACAATAACTTCCCCTCATAAGTTGCTGCTGAAGTACGCTTAGCCATATGGTATTTATGTGAAACAAACACCTCAGGTGCAGCTATATGTAAGATTTTGGCATTTGCAGGAGTCATAATCTTTTGGATATCAATTCCAAATTCCCTCTGAATACAGCTGCATAGCAGTGCAAGCAGGTATGTTGAAAGTTTCTTGATGGTCTCTTCACCCAGTGAGATTGAGGCATGTTTATAAATCAGTTTGCCACAGGCAGCTGCTGGCAAACCTTTTTTATAATGCTAAATTTGTTTTCAAAACCAAGTGTAACTCAGTGCTATTGGTGTGAGCAGAGACTTGGTCCAGCACCAAATTTGACATCTACCATCATGGTGTAGGTAAGAGTGGCTCCTGGTGAAATGCAGAACTACAGAAGATGAAATGCCATGAGTTTAAAAAAAGTTCAGTAAAATTATTTTGGCCTTTGTTCTAGGAGTAGCGTTTTCTCTAGCATTCCTTAGGCTGAACTTCGCCCTGGCTGTGTGAGGGTAAAACAGTCTGCTGTGATTCAGGAATAAGCCTCAGTGACTTGAGGAAAGCAGCTGTGGACCTTCCATGCAGATTCTGGGCTGCAGCATTCTCATGCATTAATCAAGTGTAATATACACAATTCAGAAAGCAAGTCTTCCCTTGTCTTCATCTCTGCAAGCCTGTTATCTCACCACTGAGTTCATCTGGCAGAGTTAGACCCATAAAGATAGAGCAGGAGGAGGATCGGTACTGAACTCAGCCATCTGTGGCCAGACATGATCAGCTCTGCTAGTGTTTATCACATGCATTGCACCATGCAGGCACAGTATTTCTTAGGGTGTGGTTTCTTCAGAACTTTAATCCAGAGTAATTGAAGGTTACTAGTGAGCTAGTGATGGACCTGCTTCATTTCCCCCCGAGTGCCTGTTCTCTTTTCTCTCCCTGACTGTTTCATCCTCAGTGCTGGCACTGGAGTTCACCAACCCAGGGTGAGTAATTGAGAACAAACTCTTCTTTTTGCTTGGTGATTTTTTTTTTTTTTTCCAGCATCCTGTGTTCAGAGTCTTCTCACGGTTTTGTGAGCACTGGTGCCAGCACAAAGATGATGACAGGAGTGGAGCAGAAAGGGAACCAGACTACCACTTTGTTTAAGTAACCTCAGAGCAAGCACCCTTGGTGTTTATATAGGTCTCCTAGGCTGGGCAACACACCAAATCCTGAAATAAGACCAGAGGCCATGGCTGACCAAACACCAGTGTGTTTCTATTAGGCTGGTTATTCTTGATGACTCCTGCTGTGAGAGGGGCTAGAGTCAGGAGCTACTGTTTATTAAAACATATTTTATACATACGATGTTTTCCATGTTCATCTGAGGCAGCTAGGGACTCTACCCACTTTTCTCCAGGTCTGACATGGTAGAAATTCACTCTGACATTGTCTCATATTTATGCCAGCTGAGGATTTTAATCCTGAATGCTTGAAAGTTTTCTGTGTAGTTAACAAGCACACACATCTGCAGTTACTGATATTAAGAGTATAGATTAAAAATACCATGGTAAGACTCTACTTGTAGTGTTCAAAAGATGATCACCACAAAAAAGTTAAAATATTTCATATTCTGTAGCTACATGTCTTGTATTTCTATTGGTCGTACAAAAGTCATACATAGCAACTCAGAAGAATTACCATGTTTTGCACTACTGACTGGAGTACCCTGTTCTCTGATTTTTTTGGTCTGTTTCTTTAAAGCAGGTGGCAGCAAAGCTAGTCCTGTCTTTTTTAGCATTTGTCATTGGGGGAAAAAGCATGTGAGCTTGCCTCAAGGACTGAGAGTGAGACAGAGTGGGATGGAAAACTGTTGATGCAGCTTTCCTGACACAACAGGCTAACACGCTAGGAAAAATGGGAGTGTTCAGATCTTTATTCATTGCGTTATTAGTGAAAAAGCTTGATCATGGATTATAAGAATGCACATCAGTTTGAATGGCATAAATATCCACATACAAGCTGACCTTTTTCCTCTTCTGATATTTTCTGGAGGAGTGTTGCCTAGCAGAGCTCTATCTAATGCAATGAGATTGGTTTGTGTTATGCTAACTTTGTTAGGGAACAATTGGTATTAGAAAAAGGAGGGCAAAAGAGCCTTTCCAAGACTGTTCTGGTTTGGGCTAGATAGCAAGGTCATTCTCCAGGAAAGAACAAACAAAGTCAGAGCCTCTGACCACACAGTTCAGAGATCGTTCTGGAGGTCTGGTTTCCATTTTAGCAAATGGCAGATAGGGCTGTGTAGAAGATAGAGGTGGCCGAAACCTGTTACCACTCTACTTGCTTTGCTCCCTGAAACAATCTGCAGTTCTATTAGCCYATTTCCCATGAATGGTTGTTATGGGGAGCAGGCAAGCAAACTGTGCAACTAATATTCATTAGCGTTCTTGGTTGTTAGCTTAGTCATAGCCAAAATTAAGCCATGTGGAAGGTCTCAGAGCAGCAATGGTGGTGGTGTAGGTGACAAGAGCAGGACTAGGGATCAGGAGAACCTGGTTCCCAGCACCTGTGCCCATCTTCTTGTGATGACTTGCCCCTGTTTCCTCTTACCTGCTTTCACCATTGTTATAACAATGACATGACAAAACTTTGTACTCTTCATGGTAGAAGTGAAAGTGTGTTTTTTCTCACCTGCAGCAGCTAACACATCTTTTAAGACTGTAGGCTGTGTTGCTAGTGTCAGCAACCTGGGTTTAAGTCCCAGGTTTTCAGATGTAACATCTGCTTTTCCAGGTGGATTTTTGTGCCTTCAAAAGAAACAAGCAAATGGTCATTCATGTTCTTTTGTCTGAGAACTGTGTTCATGGGTAATATATTGATATTCTAGGGATCTATTGATGGCTTTTTTCTTCTTCCCCATATTGTAATTATGCTCCCATAACAAGAGTTTGGCTATGGCTGCCAGTAAAAGCAGAGTTAGGACCAAATTTGAATGGATTAAAAAAACCTAAAACTCTCCTCATCCAAACAATAAAGCAGTATCAACCTTTTCTGAGCACAGATTCATGGACATTTCATTCTGGTAGCAGTACAGGAGTCAAAGTTCAAAATCTACTCCTCCCCTAAATGAAATGTTCCTATTTAATAAACTAAATTGGTCCTGCATTTGTATTTTTGTTCTACCAATGGGCAATGTGCTTTTTATCTAATTTCTTTGTTTTAAAGTATTTTAGATATTTTAATTATTCTTTACCCTTTTAAATCAGAGTAGCAATTCCTACTGCTTTGTTTCCCAGCTCTCTCAAACCTGTATTTAAATATTCATCCTACAGTAAGTAATAGGAGTTTTTCTACTGTCTTTGGAGAGATCTGGACTTGCTTCCTTCGTCTCGCAAACTGATACCATCACCTGTACACCATCTGTTTTCAGATTTCTTCAGATCTTATTTTTCCCAGGTTATTTTTTTGTTCTCCTGATTGCCATGTCTTCCAGAGCTTCATTCCCAGTTCTTGTGACATGCTTTTAATATTCCACACCGCTACATCCATCTTCCCAATTGTGTTTACGTATAAAACTAGACACAATTGCAGTCAACTGGATTGTCTGTGGGTGTATGCTTTGACTCCAGTGGAACTTTCTCAGCACCATTAAGGATATCCTAAGCTCAACAAAAAAATGTATGTTTTGGATCCTATATCCATTTAAAAACTTGCAAGACTTTTGTTTACATTTCTCTTGCAAGCTTACTGCTTTTCCTTTTGGCATTTCATGCCACTTCTGCACTTACCTGAAGTGTTTTCTGTTCCGAGTCATTTGGTTGAAATGGAGTGGACCACAGCTCTTCACCTCTGTGCTTGGTTCCTTGAAACTGTTGGAGCAAACTAATGGAGCTCTGTCCTGAATCCTTCTGCATCATGAAATGTAGCTTAGGACATGAACAAATTCTGTCATCCTTCTTTCTTGGATCTGTCTATGCATGATGTTAAAATAGGCATACGTTAGCCTGCTTTGCTGTTAACTGTCATGCTGACCCTTTGGATTGAAGCTTCAGCAGTGCAGGTATGGGTTGTACAGCTGGAGCTAAAGAATATAAAGTGTGTGGAACAACTGTTTGCTCTGTGGATCAGGCAAAACGGGGAGGATTGGCACATGCTTTCTGGCAGTGCTCCCAGCTAGCTGCCCTGTGCCACACCTGCCACAGCAGGCTCCCTTCTTACCATGTGTGCCAATTATTTTCATATTCTTCTGTGAATAACTTTAGAGATAAGTGGTTATTGAACTCTGTATCAGTTGCCAAGATTGATCAGAAATTCATTCCTCTTCATAGCTGACACTCACTGCTTTCAAAAGTACTTGGATGTCTGTTTATCGCTTTAGTGAATTATCAGCTTCCAAATCCGTACAGTTAGATGGTAACCATGCGGGAGCCAAGGTCTTGTTGTGGCCCTGTCTGTTGTAGGCTTTAAAGGATCAAACTCTACTCAAGCTGACAATGGCTACTAAATACTGCCTTTGCCAGTTTATTGCTTTTTTTCGACAATGTCATTTCCTTTCATTGTGCTAGAGGCTTTTTCTTGGCTGATGTTTTTCTGCATAGTTCAGGGATATTTTTGTTTCATCTGCTGTTACTTATACCTATGCCACAGATATAGGTGCAGTTGTATAGATATCAAGCTTAACAGACAGCTTATTCTTTATGCCAGTGAATTTCAAAGGCACCACTGGGATGCTTTCTACAGTATAAGCCATGTTGTGTTCTGCACTGTTACTGAACAGATGCGCTGGTTTATGGCATGATGGTCCCAAATGGCAAAGATGAAGAGGAGAATAACAGTAAAGTTTCTTTTGATGTTAGAGGGCAGTCATACACCTCAAACTGCAGTTTAATCTTGTACTGGGCACAGTTTGTGTCCTTGTCTTCCAAGCTGAAGAGCAAGTTACAAAAACAAGATGTAGGAGAAGACATTCTTTTCCAAAGAAAAATCCTTATGAATGAGATGGCAAAGCTGCAAGGCTTGGTAACTTTGCTCAATAGAAGATAAAAACATGCCAGTGATGCTCCAGCCACTCTGCAGTAGGACCGTGGAGCACCTATCAGCATTACAGTGATTCAGTGACCAGGTTGTGCTGTGGAAGGGGTTGTGGTCAAAAGTGTTTCTATCTTAACACCCTCTGAGCTTGTGGCTTTCCTTTCCTTAAAAGTTGATGAGGCTGACTTTCTTGGTGGTTCCTTGTCTTCCTTCTCCCCCTCAAGGTTGCTGCCAAACAGAAAAGTACCTTTTGCAATGTGAAATACTTCACCCTTTTTCCTAGTTGGAAAGATAACATCCTTAAACAGGATGTGTCATCAGCTGGAAAAAGTGACCGAGGCTGTATAATACAGCTTTTTGCAGACTGTGTACTGATGATACAATAGTTGCTAGAGATCAAAGCTTAATGGCATGAATTAAGCTCAAATGTCGCAATTATTATTTTAGCAGGATATTCTATTATTTCTAGATTCCGCTAGAGAAGAGCTCATTCTTTGAGAGCCAAAAAAAAAAAATCTGCTAATATGGACTATGGATTTTTGGACATTGGCCGTGATAAAGCAAATCAGCTTTTGTGTTTGTTTTTGCCAGAGAATGGACTAGATTTTGGCTTTTTTTTTGTATGGGGAAAGTAGGGGACGTTCAGTGTAAGGTTGAAAGTTGAAATGTTTCACGTATTTCACAACCTTCCAGTGGAAGCTGTTTTTTTTGTAAAATAGATGACTGCATTTCATCTTGAGTGTTATACTTGACACTTAAGCAATTCCTCTTGCCTAAGTGCGTGCCAGTCTCTTGCACGTGCTTTTCTTTGGCTCAGTCCAGCTGTGGTGCATGCAAGCTTGACATCTTCCATTGCATTGGAACTGCATTTGTTTTTACCAACGAGCCTTTTGAGCATGCTAGAATTAATGAGAACCAGTTGTTGTGGTCATTCTAGTAGGCAGACATTGCTCCCCTGTGACCTGGGACAGGTTTTGAAAACAGCTTGGCATGTTGTGTCACAAGGGAAGCTTATAAAACACTGGCCATTTCTGAAAATGTGGCTTTGTGTAAATGTCTAAGGAGGCACTGAGGACTTTGGAAAACATAGTCCAATTTGTGTTATGGAGTACTTCATAAGCTAGTGCTTGACTCTTTGGGAAACTGTCCCCTATGGTTTATTTGTGATTGGTAGGGATGGGCCCACCTGTGGCCCAGAAGTACATCTTAGGAGTTTGGCTTTGACAGAATAGGGAAGACAGATACTCTGAAAAGTTCAGGGCCAGGGATTTCAGTGCTCATCATGTTAATTCTGGGTCAGGTCTTTCAAAATGATCATCTGCTCAGCTGTTCATTGTGGAGCATTCAGAAAGGCTCAGCACATAATATACTGACTTTGGAAAAATCCACTTGCTCAGTCCTAGTGCGAAGGCTAAATACCTTTAGAAATCCCTTGCCATTTTGCCTAAGTAGTTGGGAAGCCAGATTTCTGCCCTTAACATGACATGATATTAGTTCCAACTCTTGCCAGAGCAAGATCCAGGCTCCCTTCTCTGTGTAGTACCTAGTGCAGCAAGCAGAACCTAGTATTGTGCTCGGGTTTTGTCACTAGTTCTTTTAATAGCAGCAGTTAAAGCAGGTTGTGAATAGGTATTTTATTGTCAGCCTGTGCTAAGAGGAGGAGTCCTTTTCCACTGGTTGTCTCCAATCTTCTGTGAGGTTGGGCCCCTTTAGATAACAAAGGGAAGACGTTTATTCAGTGTTTTGTAGCTGTGTGCATGCTGCCTTAAGGATCCTGTGAATGAGAGAGATGCTATGTGTCTTGGTTTTGTCTGGACCAGAGGTGGCAGGTTGCTAGAGGGATTCCATGAGACTGTTTCATCAGCTTCCTGATGTTTTGGCACTATCCTTTAATATTAGTTTTACAAAATTTGGCATGCTCCTCAAGGAAGGAAAATGAGTTAAACTGGTTATGGATTATCATGAAGGTGGATCTTAAACTGTGCCTGTCATGCGAATCATTGTTATTCAGAAGGCAGATGGATGGCCATGTTGAAAGCAATGTACTAGTTGCTTTCAGTATTAGTAAGCACTGGAGAACAAGGCCAGAACCTGTTTACTACCTAACCTAAGGCCAGGTAGTCAGTGTGTGTAAAGTGATGTAAACTAGTAGAGGATCTTGCCAAGAATTGCCACCCAAATATTGTTGCTTGTGGTCCTAATTAAATTCTTGCCTGCTGACCCAGAAGCTCTCCAGTTRCATTGTTAGCAACAAGGAGTTGGTGTACACTCTGTGACATGACCTGGGTGATTTTGAAGAGGAAAGTACTTCTCACTGAATGACTTTTTAGATGGAATAGGAAACTTGGTGTCCGATACTCATTTGGCAAATGGGAGAGAAATGTCCTCTGTGGGGAGGTTATGAAAGATTTGCTTTTAGTGTCTGTGTGGCTCCACTGATAACGATCCTGTGTCCCAGGCAGGCAGACTGTAGGTTCAAAGCTCACACTTCCACTGCTGATCCTGCATTGCTTGCAATTGCTACAGAGTCTAGCAGTGCTTAAACCAGGAGACAGGCGTGTGGGATCTGGTGGTTATATTCTCGTCTCTGCTTTTGCTTTGCTTGTGGCCTCAGGTGAGTTGCTTGAACTCTCTGTGCTGCTAACACTTTTCATGGCACCTTTCTGTAACTTAGTTCAGGCTCTTCGGGTTAAAAGATTACTTTCAAAAGAGCAATACTGTTATTCCTATAAAATTACCATTGTCTGGGTGGCAGTTCCCCTCTTTCCTAGAGCTCTAGTAGATGTCATAAGTTTTTTGACTTCTTGAAAGTTTTAGAGATGGGAATGTCAGATTTGCTCCTATGGGTTTTGCAAGCTTTGTGTGAGTTGTTTTGATCACAGAATGGATGTTACTTCTGATTCTTTATGCACTGGCTGTTTCTGCTGTGGATATTATCTCCTATTAGATCTCTAGCAGGAGGATAAAAAAATTGCCTGCATTTGTCCATGGCTGCTCTTTATCTAGCCTAATCTCAACAGAATTGGGATTAATGCTGTTTTTCCTCCTCCTTTAGTCTCATTTGAAGTTGCATAGATGGAAAGTGCTTTTCGCTTTCTGGGAATTGTGGAAGTTACAGTGAAGGTGTTCTCCAAATCGTTGTGCCTTGAGAGCTTCTTATGGCCTTGCACAGTCATAGGTTGTAAAAAAGTGGATGTAGTTGTTTAAGAGTAAGTCTCTTGGTTGTAGCTACTGTGCTGGAAGAAGCAAAATCCTGRTGCTCTGCAGAGAAGTGGCCAAGATGCTAGACCTTGATTTGGGAGATGTGGATTTAGTTCTGGACTCTTGGCTTAATCTGTACCTCTGTTACCCAAATGCCCCTCCAGGCCACTAGTTCTCTGATGGTTTGTCTTGTGAACTGACATTTTGACTCAAACAAGGCAGGCACTTCTGTCCTGCCTTGGTGTTCACAGCCCTCATGGGGACCTGCTCTCAACTGATGGTGTGTGGAGCACTGGGGGACTTTGGCCTTGTATCTGGGCTTTGCAGAATTGACATGGCTCATRATATTGCTTGCTCCACAGAATGCAGCCTGACACTGCCTAAAGGAAATGAAACGTTAACACATTTCTCAGCATTCCCAAAGAGGACTAGATTTCTACTGAAATCTGGTGTTTGTGCTTTAGTTGCTTTTCTTCCGAAAAAAGTTTGACTTGATACATACGTAGGCAAAAGCTATTGGAGTTAAGCAGATGTACAACTTTTCGTCTGAGGCAGAAAGCGTGGAGTGTTATACCACATCTGCTCGTGGGAGAGGAGCAGCACTGGCTCTAGTAGTTCAAACCTGTGCTATGTCCAGCAAATAATGCCTTTTTTTCCCCTCATAAGGGCATAATCTCTAGATATTGGTACTTTCTGTGGCTTCTTGGTCTGTGGAGAGCTGCCAGTGGTGATAGCTTTTGTGATGTGGAAAATCTGACCAAGAGAAAGGGGTAGAGGCTGCTATCTGATTTCATGGAGGCCACTGAACCTTCATCAACTAGTAAAAGCTTTTAGCTCTGCTGACCAGGACTAGGTTTAAGTCATTGCTGGAGACATAAAGGGTCTATAGCCTCTTGCCAGAATCCTGAAGTGTTCCAGTCTCATAAGGTTTGATAAGTTCACTTTGTTCCCTGACTAAATAGTGATTTCTTCTCTAGGGGAAAGGTTTTTTTGTCCCCAAAAGAAAGCAAACAGCTGCATTGTTTGCAGAAAGCTGCTTTTGAAGGCTGTTTTATGTTTACTTAGTACAGACACCAGGCATGGGGGTGGGGAATTGATTCTCTGCCACTTGAGCTTTTTTCCCCTTCAAATCTACAGCTGTAAAAATACATTGCTTTGTATTTAAGATGGTTTGGGTCTGGAGATTCTTGGCATACCAGCTAACGGACTTTTCAACAGCCATTCTACTTCCAGGCAGTGGGTAGCACTGATCTAGAAAGAAAGGGTTGGTCAAAGTATGTGTTTCACTGTCAGTGTTTTCAGAGGTTGCCCTGTAGCCTAACTTTCTCCTAAGAGTAGTTTTCTGAATTGCACGCTGAGATGGAATTGCAGTCCTGTGGGTCTGGAGGCTGTGCAGGGTTTCTGCAGCGGGGGGAAACATCATGTGCAGGGAGTTTTCTGCAAAGGCAGACCATGGGACAAGCATGTGGATGCTGTACTTCAGTTGTGCTGGTGGGTGTTGGGGCTGCTGGTCTGGGCAAGTAGAGGAGGTCCTGACCCGGTGTTAGAACTTTGCCAAGAGCAAAGCAGGAACCCCAGGCTGCATCAGAAGGTACATGCAGATTGCTCTGCACCTCCTGCCCATCCTCTGTCCACTGATTCTGCAGGCTAAACAAGGTCTCTTGTAATTGTAAGGGTAAGCTTTTCCCTAGGAAGAGACTGGGGGAAACTCTATCAGAAGATATGGGGAAGTATCAGGTGTCTTTCACTTGATCCCTTCTGCATGTTTTTTATCAGGAATTGGGAAAACTTGAGACACTGGACACAGAGCATGTTAAGTGTGCACAAGTCTGAGTGGCATGTTGGTAGAGCATGGAGGGACCTCTGTATACTGGATCCCCACCATTTATTTGCTGGCTAAACACAAAATGGCTTCTTAATCCTTACTTATTCTTGGCTGGCTGGCTAACTGAATGCTCGTTTCTGTATCTACGTGTTGCATAGGGTACATGCCTGGATTCAGGATGTTATTCCAAACACGCATTACTTGTTTCAATTATGAGATAGCACCTTCTGATGATGTGTTTATTTGTGGTAAGGTGGCAGTTTGAGTTTGCACCTGAGTTACTAGACAGCTGCCAGGTATACCCCGAAGTTGTAGGCAATTTGAGTCTCCCCTGGTGTGCTCCATGTAGACTAAGTTTTGCAGTTGTGTTGTATATGTCGGTGAAGAGGTGGAGAAATGCTGAAGCAGACCTAGACAAAAATAGATTTCTGGGTGATGAAGAGAAGTAAGCCTGATGCCTCTAGGCTTAAAATTGCTGTATATTGGTATCTGCCTCTACTGGAAAACTTGCAGTGTTCACATAATGAAAAGATTGGATGTGAAAATTGGATGTCTTACACAAAGGCCTCTCCACAACTAAGTTGCACTATTTGTTGCAGTTGAGGGAATTCTTCCTACTTTCATGGAGTAAGTGCTTTATAAAAGCAAGAGATTGCACTTCAGAAAGGACGGGTCCAGTATTGGCAGGTATAAATCTCCATTCTCTTCAGCAGAGCTGTGGTACTTTACATCACAGAAAACTTACGCTATGGTGATGAATTCACACAGCTTTTCTTATTCTAGACAGAAACAGTATTGCTGCTTTAGACAGTTCTGGGTAAGCGTCAGGAGTGATCACTGGTACCTACTGTAGGCTCAAAATTTTACGTAGGTGAGATGAAAAAGCTTGCATTGGAAACTAGCTGGTATTTGTGTGTTTTGGCAGTGCAGTGCTAAATGGCAAGTTGGATTTCCCAGCTATGTTGAACTTACGAGACTCGTCTGAAGTGGAGATACAGATGGATTTCAGCTCCAACTGAGCTGGGAGTGTTGGGTCTATCAGTTTTCTGCATCTCTGGCTTACAATTCTTGCCTATTTTCAGCTAGAAGACCATCTGAAAGGGTGCTAACCCATTTTCCTCTGAGATTCTTAGTTTGCAGAACATTTTCTGATGCATTACTAATACAAGTTAACTAGGTCCACTTGAGTCAGCAGTGAACCAAATATGTCAGCCTCTGTGGATCAAAACCAGAGATGGCTCTAGGCATCAACAAACCTGTACTATCCAGTCTGTGACAGATACTGGGGCAGAGTATGTCTTTGAAGCTGTCACCCCAGCGTGGCTGGAAGAAGAACTTCAGATTCAGGTTTTGTGCTCTTGGTGATTAGTCCAGTGTTAGGCCCTGTCCCCTGGTTTAATGTAGGGACTTGGCTGGTAGTGCCTACATCTGGGCCAGGTTTTCCAGTCTTCAGGCACAGTCCTTACAAATCAGTATTTTTGCTTCATTTGAAACTTGTATCCAGGCAAACTGGCCTTATTTGAAGGCCAGAACACTTGCTTTGTTCCCAATAAAGTTTAGCTGAACTCCAGAGAGCTGGAGGCCAAGCAGATGGCCACAGCTGAGTCGTCTTGGCTGCACAGGCTTCTGCTGATCAGCTGAGATGTGTTAAATGATCAGATATGTGCCCTTATCTCACTACAGTTTGCTAGTGCAATGTGAACCCTACAGCCTCAATAAAGCAGTCTTTCTGTGTTCTGGATCCTGTGGACTGACTGCAATTGCGAGGGACCAATGTCTGGATTTTCACTGATGTGGATTAAACCAGCTACCCCATTGTTAGCTCAAACATCCCACAGGCTGCATCAAATTTTGTTCTGCCTCTGTGCAGGATATTAAGGCACAGGAGTTGGGTGTATTTGCGTTGGTGAGAATGCCAAAGGTCTCTGGCTCTCCCTGGGATCCTTCCTGCACTCTTCCTGTGGCACTTCATACTCATGCATTTTGGTATTTAGCTGTAATTGCTGGAAAGCATTGGAAAGTAGTTTGTTGCAGAGAGTTGACAGTATTATAGAGGAGGGAATATGGAGTGAGTACTCTGAACACACTTCATAAGACAAAACCTGTTGCATAACTACCAGTGATTGTAGAAGGTTGTGCAGTCCCTTCCTGTCTTGTACTTCTGTATGCCGAACTTGTCCAGTGGCTGCAGGGTTGGACTCGGGCAGAAAGGCTTACGTTTTGTGGCATGCTGGTGAGCACAGCAAAGCAATGGAGGCCTGTGACCCACAGACCAGTATCCTTGTGGAAAAATGCTTGAAAAGAGCAATTCTCCTAGTGTTCTGTGAAAGATTTCTGTACCAAGTTACTGGTCACAGAGCACTTGTGCACTACATGAGTAGCAATCCAGATTGCTCAGTAGGGCGAGTAAAAGCATTGTTGCCAAATCCCCTGAATCCTGAGCAGAAACAGGTCAGTGGAGGGGGTACAAAGAAAGGGTGATAATATTCCCTACTTAGTTTTGGCTCTGGGTTACATGTTAACTGCAGCTTTAAATGTGTAATACTGACACACAGAGGAGGTGCTGCAAAGGCCCCCTGTATCCACGCCTGTAAGCAAAGGTGTGCTTTGGGTCCGTGAGCATGTGTGCACAGTCCTCAGTAGCCAGGGTTTGTCCTCTGAGATCGTCCACAAAGGGCAGGTTTTTTCCCTGCTGTGGATGTGCTGTTAGCCTGTCAAGTGCCTCACTGTGAGCATGTCTGGGAATTCACTATCTACCAGCCAGATGTGCATGCAGCTGGAAGGTGTTAGTGTCAGTGTGCTCCACCCAGCAGGAAGCACTGGGCAGGGGAGGAAGGTTCTCCTGTCAGATCAGTTGGGCATCCCTCTGTGAAGGAGCATCTGTAGAGGTCATGTCAGTGAATTACAGCAGTAACTAGCAGAAGTTGATGAGCCCATGCTGACTGTACACTCAGCTGCCTGCGTGCTGACATGAGGTTCAATTTGTAGGGTTTTGTAGGCGTCTTGTTATTGTTCCTCGCTTCCCTGTACTGGCATTAAGAAGCACTGTTGTCCTGTTGTGATACTACAGTGTAATTATCTGTAGAACTCGGCATAATGGGTTTAATTGTTTTTGTTAGTCATGTTAGGGAAACTTTTTTTGTAACACAGACCTATATTATTAGAGACAAATTTTTAATCTGCAAGTCATTGTAATAATGGAATTTACTTTTGGACAAGACTTTAAGGCCACAAGTGCTCATTAACTAAAAGCTCACATCCACAATTGCCATTTATCACCTAGTCTTACTCCAGTGTAGGACTGGTCAGAGCATTTGCTGAGGAAGTCTTATATTCTTAGCACATTTATGCATATTGGGAACCTTTTCAATGCAGTTTGCAATCAGGCATGCAACTCTGAATCATAGGGCTAGGGTACTGGTATGTGGGACACTAGAATCAAAAGCATGTGTGTTCCCAGTTTAACAGATGTTGGATGGAATGGTGTTCTCACTGTGTGTTTGGATCGGCTGCTAGCTGTCCTGTTAACACTGAGCCTGTCAACAAAGTGCATTCAAGTACATAAATCAGAATTAATATGATGTGGATTAACTAAATTCCTGTGTGGACACTTACTCAGAATAAAACTACTCTTATCTGAAGTGGCCTTAAAAGTAAATTAAGCTATGCCAAATTAATTCTGGAAAAAAGGTTTAATGAAGTTTTAACTAGTGTACTATAAGCTCACCTTTCCGTTTGATTGAGTCTTCCTGGAAGTCTGTGTGTACCTAAGCTTATACTAGGCTATTATTAATAGCCACCAAAGAGATGAATGTATTTTTTAACACTTTATACTTTCTCATACTCTTGCAAAGTGCATACTGAATGCACCCAATTCACAACAGTGTTGGAGGCCAGGCTGGAAGACCTGAACACTGACTCAACAGCAATTTTCCATTTACTTTATCCAAATATGAATGGCTGCAGGGTCATTCTTAGTCACTTACCTTCAAGGAAACGGACGTTTCTCCTTTGCTTGTTAAGTGCATAGCATTTTCTCCTACATGTGGTGGTGTTGACTGGACTTCAGAACAAAGACTTTCCTAATTTGGCAGCAGGCTTTTCACCATTATAAAAGTAAATATGGAAAGAAGCTTTAAAAAAAAAAAAAAAAGGGTTGAATCGTATGGTTCAGTCTCATTCAGAGGGGTCTCTAAATCAGCTTTCAAAGCCTATGATTTTATCCTTGTTCTGGGCTGTTCTTGCTCTTGGAATTTTTGGGCAGGAAGCAAGAAAATTGTTGTCCTTGGGCATTGCATTCTTTTGTGCCTCAGAGCTCTGAGGTAAGAGACAGTGAGTCTAAATCTGAGCTTACTGAGACCCACGAGACTTGGCTGGAGTGCATGGGGTAAGAAGGCAGCAGTGGGGAGTGCCATGGAGGGCTGCAGGGTTACACAGGGTCACAGAGTACAGCCTCTGCCTTTCCTTGTCTTGTCGCCTTTTCTGTTCTAACTGACTGACACAGCTTTTCCCTTTCAATACTTTTTTTTTCCCTAGTTAATGCCCAGCCACAACATCTCTACTGTGTACTCTCACTGCTGCTGCACAAAGGGAGCTCCTACACTTTGCTGAAGGAAGATGGCTTTCTGGACGCAGCTGGGATTGCTGCTGTGGAAGAACTTCACCTACAGAAGAAGACAGACTGTAAGTATTAGCCAAAGGGGTTTTTGAAGTCTAAATTGTAGCCTTGTAGCTTACTCTTCAAGCAAAACAGGAAAACATCCTGTATCTTAATGTTTTACCTCAAGTGGTCTGTGGCAGAGCAACTGGTCTGCCTTTGGAAAGACCTGATTCAAATTGAAGAGAGTGGTGGGTGGACAGAAACCAGAAGGCTTGAAGGTGCTCAAGAGTTCTGTCCTGAATCCCAGTGTGAGAGAGTGTCAGAGTACTGAAACATTCATGTCAGACCAGGCAGAGAGGGTGCACGACTGCTGTGTGCAGCAAGGAAGATGTAAAATGAAAACCTGTGCTATGACCTGCTCGGCTCTGCAGGTGGGGCATTGCCAGACTGCAGGGATGTGTGCTTGAGTCTAAAAGCTTTTGAGTGCTGCAAGCTGCAACAACAGCAACAAAATTCTGTCATTTCCTAATGGTAGAAGTGGTGGAGGCAATAGCAGGCATCTTCAATCTCTTTGATCAGGGAGAGAAACCCAAGCCTCTTGTGTAACTTTACAGCAGGAGGTACGGTTTAAGTGACTGGCATGAGACATGTTCTTACATGGGCATGGAGACAAATCCAGGCAACTGATATTTTTCTACCAAGGTGCATTCTGATTAGTTTAAGTGCTAGCCTCACCATCTGTTAGCAGTGTGGGAATGTACCTGTTCAGATAGACAATATGCAAGAAGAGTTTCTCCTTGTGGTGACAAAGGCACAGGAGCATGAATCCAGTATGGTGTTCTTAAAATTCTTCTGCCTTTGCATTAATGAGACCTCACAGGATGCTGTAACTCCTGCAGACAGCTAAAAGCCAGAGAAAACGTGCTATTTCCCTTGCAGGGATTTAGAGGGTAACTGTGTTGGACAAGGGCATGTCCTGTACAACAGGCCTGTGAAGAGGATCTGTCCTGTTAGATCTGACCTTGAGGAAGTATGAGTAGGGAATGTGAAGGGAACATGAGTTACTGAGGTGGTGAGTGGAAAGTGGTGTCTCTGATAAGCTTTCTGAACCCTGCAAATGTCAGGGTGCTTGCCAGCTGGTTGGGCCTGGGTTGTTTTAGAAACTCAGAGTCACAAGGGAGGGGAGGCTATCATATTCACCACTGGAGATGGAGACAGTCTCTGAAGTCTTTGCTCAGGTGTCTGAGGCTTGTTTTCACAGGACTTGTGTCCAGTGAATTCAGAGCTGGAATTAGTCCATTCTTAAATAAAACCAGACAAAGGGGGCTCGTGGCATCTTTGACTTTTYCTGTATACCTCTGTGGTTACAGAGCTGCCACTGATGGCAGGAATTTGTGTGATTTGTGTGTTTTCGTCCTTACTCCAGGAGCCTTGATCTTCCAGGGCAGGACTGCCCGGCTGTGGGCTGTGTCAGCTGCAAGGAGTGAGGCTGTCTGCTCTCTGGATGTATGGGCTGGCATCCTGACCTTGTGAACAGCCTCATAATTTAGAATAATGTTGCAATGGAGCTGGGGAAGGTAGTCTCAAAACTGGCTATGGCTCCTAAAAAGATAGGCTGTTCTCAGCTATTGCCTGTGTAACCTAGGCTCTTAGAGCTGAAAACAGTCTCTTCCTCCCTTGCCACTAGGGATCTTACTCTTGACCTCTCCCAAACTGCCTTTAGCAACTAGGGGAACTCTAGGACATTGATGGATCCTCTGGAGCAATGCTTAAACTGGTTAAACCAGGAGGAGATTTCAGAGGAGTTGAGTTTTACACTGAGGATGATGGCTTTTTTGTCAGGGTCTTCTGAAAATAATGCATCAGGTTTGAAGGTTGCTTGAAGAGGTCTGAGTGGCTAGCATGCATGTCCTGTCAAGGTAGCTGTGGGCTAGCTTACTGGGCAGCAGAGRTGCATTCAGATCCTTTGGCGATGCCACAAAAATGCAGTAGGCTAAGTGTGTGTCAGTGAAAAAGACCTTCCTGCTTGTAGTTTTGTCGTGATCTTGGATCTGCTCAGCTATTTCTTGGTATCTTCTGGCACTTCTGTATTGGTTTCCCATCAAGTAGCCCGACAGGCATGAAACTGCTCATAGTCTCTGTTCCACACTGATACTATTAGTCAATTCACAATGAAGGCCTGAGACATCGCTTTTTTTGTGGGGTTCCTGTATCTGCAGGGTTTTTCTCATTAATGGTTCCCATTTGGACTTTACCTGAAGATGTCAGGAGAAGAAGACCACTTAACAGAAAATGGCAGAAAAGCAGCAGAACATCTCTTCTCACCACACTGTTATCATGGCTGCACAGTCATTCATCTATTTGCTTTACTGTGAGGAGACTAGTGTCCTTGAGCTGGGTGTGTTGGTGATGGCTCTCTCCCATTTGTACTTACTGAAGATGTAGCCCAGAAATAGTTTGATCCTTACCCTTCTTCCCACAAGAAGTGTAGGCTAGCCTTTGCTTCCCACTGAACCCTCCCCTTGGCCACTGTGAGATTGGGCTGCATTGCAAAAGCTGGGTTCAAAGCTCAGCCTGACGTGTGCAATTCAAGCGTTACTTTGTACTGGATAACTTCCAACAGCACTGGAGTAGGGTGAAGGAGTTTACAGGGGGAGAGGAGGAAAGAAAAATCATGTTCAGGGGTCACTCTGTAAAAACATTTCTCTCTCCCTGCTGTGTTGCAAATGAGGAGACACCTCAAACTCGCATGGAGAGACTGGTCAGCTGCTGGTATCTCCCTGCATTGAAACTGGACCATAAAGGTGGGGAGGGTGGTTGACAGTGAGATGGGGTGATAGTTTGGTTAGTTCTTGCTCAACAGATTTCCTGTTGACACAGTGTGGGTCTCAATATGTAATGGTATCCTGCATCATCAACCAACTGATATAAATGGGGCATGCTTCAGGGACTAGCCTCAGTAAAATTAGAGCAGTTTGTTCTTGGCCAAGTGCTGCCTCTGAATTCACCTGCTGTGTGCAAATGGGATGTTCCTCCTTCAACTTGAGATGGAGCAGGGGTGGCAGAGGGGTTGGAGGTTTGAAGATTCATTTCACTATTTACCAGGCTGGTCTAGCAGTTGCAGCACAAAAGTGGGTGAGGAGACTTGATTTTTCAGTATCTGCTTAGTATGAACCTGAGTGAGACATGTCCCCTTTAGTATCTGTGTCCTCCTCTGCAAAGGCCACAGTGCATGAAAAGTGCTGTCACGGGAAGGTCAGGAAGCAGTAGGAAAAGGAACCTACTGACCTTCAGGACCAAAAGGAAGAGAATTCAGTTTTTGTTGAACAGCACAAGAGGCTGGCCAGGGAGTCCAAACTCTGTATTGAAATGCTGCTGACACATTGAGCTTGACCCCGTGCAAGTCTCTGGTGCAGCAGTTGCCACTCACTAAGTAGCATTTCAGTGGCTGCCATGATGCAGCTGTCTTCAGCTGTAAAGGTGCAACTCGGTCAGTCCAAGCTGCATCCCTCCTTTCTCTGTCCTCCCTGAGCCTGTCAATCTGAAGTAAGACATGTTGGGTGTGCAGAGGCATACAGCACTGTGCACGCAGCCCACGTGTGGTTACCTTTGTGATTGTGTAATTAACCATAATCAGGCATGCAAAAGAGGAGCTATGTGTGCAGGTGGCCAACCTTCCCCTTCAACAGGGCCATTCAGGCACTACTGTCCACCCCAGTGTAGTGTGGCTGGGGCTGATATTTCTCTAAGCAAGCCAGGGCTTGATCTCAAAGGCAGCATTTTCTTGCTGGTTCTGCAGCAGTCGCAGGGTTGTGAGAGGCTATCTGGCCACCTTGGTCACCCTGAGAAGCCTCCACAAGCCCAGCTGACACCGCTCTTCCCCGAACAGTGTAGTAGCAGTCACTCGGGGTGTATCCTCTGTGCCTACAGCCAGGGTGGCGGAGGGCTGTGATGTGTGCCAGAGCATGGCCATCGATGCTGGCGGGGGGAATGGCTAGTCCTGGTTTCACAGCCACCTTTCTGTCAAGAGGAGGAAAAGTCCTGCTGTGCCATCCTGGCAGCAGCTGTAAGGGAATCCTGAAAAGGGAAAGAGTAGACAAGTTGTCAGTGTCCTAGCTCTGAGCATCTCTGGCCTCTGGGAGCCAGACCACTATTTAATGCAGAAGGAAGCAGGCTGTCACTGTTAATGGCTCTGTGTGTGCTGCCACTACATGGTTTATTCTAAAAACAGAGACCAAAGATACTGAGGCATCTTCCTGGCATCTTTGTTAGTGTGGTCTCAGTGGAGTTTCTTATCCAGTAGTCATACAGTATGTGCATGAAAATAACGGGTGGGAAACACTATTCCAAACTCATCTTGCAGAACCTGGCACTGTTACCAGGAGTGCCTGGGAGACTGATGCTCAATTTTTGTCTTTCGGATAGGGTTGCCATTTGATTGGACATCAGCCATTAAGGATATCTGTGAAGAACCATCCTAGATGGTTTCCTCTGCTGGATCAAGTGGCATTTGTTTTAATGCACTGTTTTTACAGTGTGAGATTATTTTGAGGTACAGCAGTCACCTAGAAATCTCACCTCAAAGTTTGCATGGAGTGCCTTGTGTTGAGTGTCAGGAGCCTAATTTTAGCTGTTAATGGTGTAACATGGGAAAACATGTTTGTGTGTGGGGATTCTCTCTCCCACTGGAAGAGGTCTTATCCTATCTGGCTTGTAAGAATGATGTAGACATCTTATTAGAAAAGACAGAGTTTTCCAGGAAAGAGGGGGAAAAGATTTCTCTTTACTTGACTGAGAAAACACTCTGGTTTCCTTCTCCCAAAGGAGGGAAAACATAAGAAGGAGCAGCATAAAAAGCTTTCAGTTTTTCCTTGTCTCATGGTTTACCTAAAATGTGTGTTTAGGCAGCCTTTCTGGAGTAGGGAAGAAGGGGTGTGGCTGGTGAAGCTGAAGCCTGGGAAACCTCAGCTTGTGTCTCAAAGCTCTAGGCTGAAGTGTTGCTTTGTCCACGTGCTTCTGTGGGACGTGGCCCATCTCAGTGAATTTTTCTGTGCTTCAATTCCCTGTCTAAAAAATGCTCTGCATTTAATAGCAGGCCTTTCATATATTCTTGTCTAGTCCCTCTAAATAACTGAGTTCTCTATATCTTTACCTGACACTCACTGCCAAGCTGTAGGTACCCTGGACCAGTGGATGCCTACCTTTTGCGAACAAATGTACATTAGAACAAAACAATAACTAGGTATGAGCTTAATTTTAGTAGGTCTGCTTTTCTGATACCAATACACTTCTGCAGCACTGAAATTGAAAGATTTGGTGTAGCTATGCACTGTCACAATTTCCATGCCTGATGTGTTAGGTTAGAAGCTCAATGGTTTACAGTGAGAATGGGATGGAAGTGCTTCCCACTACCTCTAAAATATGAGGCCAAAAATTCAGCTCATTGCTGGGAAGATTGATTGGGAGGCTTCTTTCAGTCAGGGAACAAAAAGAACTATATAAAGAAGCCAAAAATAGCCCTTAAGCACATCCAGTTTAGTCCCATAACTGGCACATATCAATGAGAAAAGCCTGTAATTCTTTGCAGATTATCCTCTGAAGCTGGAGGAACAAAATTCTTGGTCCTGGAATGCATAGACAAAGTGAAGTGAGGCAGTGCTTGCAAAACTGTCCTGCCTTACAAGTGGATTGTCCTGGAACCTCTGTTCTGTCCTGTATTTTGAATATGATGTCTTAATACTTTGTCTTTATTGTTTCCAGTTCCAGCTGCTGATCGAAGTTGCCTGGCCTCTGTTTATCTTCTTCATCCTGATCTCTGTAAGACTTTCATATCCGCCCTATGAGCAGCACGAATGTAAGTACCAAACACAGCAGCTGCACCCAGAATGGTTGCTGTTTCATGGTTAGAAGGTAATAATGCAGCTGGCAAGACACAAAGAGCAGGGGCAGTGACTGCATACTTCAGTCAGAAATCTTTAGGAAAGTTTTAATGGCTCCTTTCCTTCTGGCTTGGGGACTGCAGTATGTTCTAACATGTTAATGTTGCTCCAGGACTGTACATTGCTGCTGTTTTTCTTGTTGTTTCTCATTTTTTGCATTTATAATGTATCAGTGGAGAATTTGCTGTAGAATTGTGACAAGTCTGCAAAACCCACACAGAACCCGAGTCTTGTTTCTCATCATTGATCTGTATGTGACTTAGCATAAAAAGAAAGCAGTGTTTGGTTCTGTAAGAAAGCAATCTCATTTTCAGGCAGTAATGTGGGTTAATGTATCACATTAAAGAGCACAAGAACAATTCCATTCCTTCTAACCATTAGACTGTCAGCTCTGTATTCAGTAGATTCAGTAGTCATACACTTGTGGGGAAAAACTATTGTACTTTTCTCTTTACATCCTAAATGGGTACATTTCTGCTTTTCTTTTAAAGGAAGCTTATTCTTGCTCTGCAAATGACAATCTTTAGGCCTCTGTTGGTTGCCATTTGATTTAGGAAGCATGACTTGTTTATTAGCAACATGCTTTGTCTTACTGTGGTTGGTGACAGCCTCATACTGCAATTAGCTGACTGTGGAAGAGCTCTTTGTTTATCTTTCCTTTGCCTGATTACTGCAAGGTAAGGTTTAAGGGTCAGCACAACATGATTCTGGAGGGCACTCTGAAGTGTTTCATTCTTAAAATGGGTAAAGAACTAGCTCTTACAGCACTTACCCTGTGGTTCTTTGCAGTGGCTGGGGCATTTTAAGCTRCTTGCTGGGCTTTCAAGCTAGCAAGGATGCTTTCAAAGCTGAAGTGTTCATGTTTGCAGTTTCCCATTACACTTTGGGCACTGCTGGTCCCATATACTGCCTAACTCACTTTCTGCAGTGCTTGGCAGTGTAATTGGAGCTTAAATTAAGCTAATTTCCCTAATTTTAAATCTCATACTTTGCTGTGTGACATTTGAATTGCCCTTTCTGACTGAATGTTACAGTGGCAGTAGGAGAGATACCTGTAATATGGACACGAAGCTGAAGAGAAGCAAGAGAAGCCATAAGCTGTCTACTCAGCTGGTATAAATAACTAGCAGCCTCAATGGTAATTTGTCTCAGCTGTGGCAGTGCTGTATATAAACTCAAATGTAGCAAGAGCTGCCTCTTCTTAGAGCTGTTTAGATTGGGCTTGTTAGTCATTAGCCTCCTTGTAAATCCTTTGCTCTGGCACCCTGGTGTCTCAAGCAGAGTTTTGAGTCTTTCACCTGCAGCCCTCTTTCCTTCCCATTTATGTTGACTGATGTTGTTTTGTCTGCCTTCTCCCTATGTTGTCATCAGGAATTGTAGAGTGTAGGGCATCTGGTAACTTTTTAATTCACTTTTTATGGTTAACTGTTCTCCATTTTTCTAAAAGCTTCTGAGAACAGGTAACTAAATAATTTCATTTAAATCTGGATTGGTTTCATTGAACATTCACTCATATGCTGACAGATACGGATGTGTTGTATAGTGGAGCATTTTTTTGCTGAACTGTGAGCAGAGATAGAAACAAAGAAACTTTGAGTTCATGGTAAACTCTGTGGCAACCCTGTGGATGCCTTAAGGGAAACAGGATTGTTATCTGTAGTGGCAGTGCTGTATGCTGTTATGAAATCATTTGCAGGTAATGCCTGATGGTAGCAGTAACAGAGCTGCATGCAAGTGCTTTGTAGCCTCCAGATAGTGTCAGTATTTTATTGGTATAGTATTTTTCAACAAACAGATAAGATTTTCAGTTCTCTTTTCCTGTTTGAGGAAAAGAACCACCAAGGATTAGGCTGTTCCTGTGGTCAGCCTTTCCGGTCAGGTTTTTTTACTTCTAGCAGCTTGGCCTAGTGTGAGGAGCCTTTTTCTGAAAACATGGGGGAAAATTTTGCTAGCTCTTAAGTGATAGTTACATGGCTTTCACCAGACCAGCCAGAGAAGGCATCTTGGATTGCTATTGAGCAAGATTGACTTGGGTCTTGTAGAGCTTGACTATTCTTTTCTGTTCCTGTGACCCTTTAAAGTATTCAAAATGCATTTCATTTGGTGAAAAAAAAATCTGACAAAAAGACTTTAATCTCTACTGAAAAGCTAGATGTGTGCAGCAATGTCATTGAAAACGGTATGCTGTTACACTTTTCTGTGTAACTCATCTGACTTAAAGCAGGCAGATTCCTGCTTTACTCTTCAAGAAACTGCTGTTACATGCATCACTGGATGTAAAAAGTTACCATGAATTCTTGGACACCCTTCCTCTTTTCATATTGCTTTTAATAGTTTCTTTTGAGTTCCTAGCCATGTAAAATAAAAAGCATGGAGGAGAGAGAAGGTGATTCTCTAGGAAATTTTATGAAAAGAATCTGAAAGTCTTAGCATTTTTCCTCTTCCCCCCACCCCCCAAGCCGCTCAGCTAAGAAGAACAAAAAACCAAAATGAAACAAAAGCCAGAGAGCTCAGGTAAATAGCTTTTCTATTTTAAACAGAGAACTGGGAACAAACAGTCCCCCGGGTACTGGAAACAATGAACCTTCGGTTCCTTCACCTTTCTCCTGGACAGAATCCTTGGCTTTCTCCAGGGAGGGCTGATAAGCTCCCTGTCTTCCTTCAGCCACCTACATTAACCAGCCTTGCTGTAATTCAGCAGCTTTGACCTCTCTTCCTCCTGGGCTTTGGTACCTCTGTTGTGGCTGTGGAAGTAGGGAGCCAGCTCCCCGTGTGATTGCAGGCACGTGGCAAGGATGAGGTGGGCACCAGAGGGGAGAATGTGCATCTCGTCGTCAAAGCCTTGAGTAGCTGCTTTGAGTAGCTGTGAGAGATACAGAAGAAGGGGCACAACCTTCCTCTGCACTCCCCTCCCTAGTGTGGGGGTGAGGAAGTGAGTTTGTTTGCAGAAGGCAGCCTGATGGCTTGTCTAAGGTGCAGGATTAGACAAGGGAAACCTTTCTTCCCCTGTTGTTGGAGGGTAAGGGATTCTCAAGTACCTGACTGGTGTACTGGTGGAGATCTGCTGTGAGTAGTTTGTTACCGCTTGAAGTCTTCACCAGAATGCAGAATGTAAACAGGACATAAATTCTGGGCTACAACTTAAGTAGGTCTTTAGTAGCAAGAGTTAGACTTCAGCAAAAAGATTTGAAATATGGCAGGCGGGTGCCTAAGTGTTTTAGGAACTCTAAAGTTTTAAGACTGTCTGAAAATCAAGCCAATATGAGGCAGCAATGACATACTTACCTCAGGGAAACCAATGTAAGCACCCACCCCACAATTGCTGACCCTTTGCTTGGTGTTTACGGTGTGGGTAATTGAGGTGAGCGGATCTTGAAAATCAAAAGGACTGAATAGAAATATTATGGGTCTTCAGAACCCAGACCCTGACCAGGGCTGTCTGTGGCCTCAAGCTGAATCCTTGTGTTAGTTAAGCATGCAAATCCAGAGAAGCACAGCTGGTTAGAAAGCATGTGTGTGCATTTGCTCACCACTGCCAGGCTTTAGAGTTGCCTGCTGTTGGGCACTCCACAGCAAGAAGTACTATATCCCTGTCAGCATGGCCAAAAACAATGCTGCAAAGATGAGAGTAGCAAAGAGCTTCTCCTACAGGCTTAACAAGGTGTAGTTTAAGTGGAGGAAGCCAGAGCTGTGTGGGGAACTTAATGGCCCTTAGTGTTGGCTGTTCTGCTCTCTCATAAGGAATTTGGGGCAGTAACCAGCGCAGGATTAGCATTGCCCTTCAAATGCAATGCTGTGTAAGTGGCTTGTATCCTGTGTTTGTCTCCTAACTCTTGTGTTTCTGTTCTAGGTCACTTCCCAAACAAAGCTATGCCTTCAGCAGGAACCTTGCCATGGATACAGGGGATCATCTGCAATGCCAACAACCCTTGTTTCCGCTACCCAACCCCTGGGGAATCCCCTGGTATTGTTGGAAACTTCAATGCCTCCATGTGAGTCTGCCTGCTTTTTCCTCATCTCTGTTCTTGGGGGAACATGTGGAAAAGGGATATTTGGAAGTTGCCAGCTAGTTGTGTAACCCCACACTATTGAGGGTTTTGCTGTTTTTGCTGCCACTGAAGTACCAAGCTCTCCAGCTACCAAGTTCAGAGGGGCTAGCAGGGAGCTGGTAGGTGTGCAGTATCCCTGAGTCCAAGCAGTTGAAGCTCTTGGTGAATTAAAAGCTCTGCCTGGGCGAGCATTAAGTCCATTCTCTTAATGGTTGCTCAGAACTTGGCCCATAAAAAGGCAAGGCATAAGCTCTTTTTTTTTTTAGAGCCTCTTTCTGTGGTTAATGAACCTCTGAGATGGACAGTGTAGAGTGAGAGGCAGTTGAAGGGCAGGTCTGGGGGATACTCCCTGACATTTGTCATTTATTACTGGCTAATGTGTGGCAGAAAGCTCAGTTTATGGCCAGCTTCCTTATACCCTGCCCTGCTTGCTGCATTCATACTGTCAGGCCAGTTAGGCTTAATGCAGAGTAAAATGTGTCCGCTACCTGGAGAAGCATTTGAAAGGAGCAAGGACATACTTAAATTACTGTGCTTCTAAGAGGAAGCAGTTTACAGGCAGCAGGAGGCCCTCTCCATCCCAGTCTTAAACACTTTCAAATGCATGGAGGTTCCCAATGTAACTTTGTTTGACCTTACATTAGCAGCCATCTTTTATTAGGCTCCTTGGATTGTGCCAGGGTGGTCACTGAAGAAAGGGCTTATTGTACTGGAGAGGGTAGTGGCATAACTGAAAGGGACTGAAGTTTGGAATTGGGATGTAAAACCGTATCTGTGGATGTTGGCTCATAGAGCTGATGACTGCTGGTTGTTTTTGTGTTTTCCCGTCACCAGTGTTTCCCGGCTGTTCTCAGATGCCAAGAGGTTACTCTTGTACAGCCAACAGGACACGAGCATAAAGGATGTCCAGAAGGTCCTGGGAAAACTGCGCAAGTTGGGAAACTCCTCTGGCTCAGGTAACGGCGTGGTAGAAAGAGCCACCTACATCCGGCATTTCTGGTCTGGTTAATTCTGCATGTGTGTAAATTTCTGAAATGTACCATAATGGGAATGTGTGTGGTTATAATTTACAGCTCATCAAACCCTTTCCAATCCTGCAGAAGTACCTTAAGTCTCTCCTGTGTCAGAGCTTTGTGTGCTCTTTAGCTTCTTTGGTGGAAGAGAAAGGGATGGTCTGTAATGCCAAGAATAGCAGCTGTTTTGGATGTGAAATTACAATCTTCAGCCCACTGAAGTCAGTTAAAATGCTGGCTTTCTCAAAGGAGTCCAAGTAGTGTGTCTTTTTGGAAAACACTAGTTACTTTGCTATTTTGTCAGTGAAGCAGTGAATGCAATATAGCTATAATTTAGTGCTCTACTCCCTGAGCTCCAGAGGGAAGTGTGCTGGAAGAATGCAGATGAGGAAAATCTGATGTTGGCCTCCAGTTTACAAACTCAAAGCTGATTATTATCTGGCAACGAAGTCTCCATTTCCCTTCTTGGTTTTTTTTTTTGTTTCCGTATGACTGTTTGGTGTAGGATGCTTCATTCTCTGCTATTGTCTGGCAGGATTTTGAATGGCAGGGTCCAAAAGAAAATGTTTTGTCTTGGGGGCTCGCACAGCCCCATTTGTAGTGAAAAATGATAATCCTTCCATTTTTAGCTTGCACGAGAAGGTCCAGTGTGCCTTCCTGTTCGTGTGGATGAATAAGTGACTAGTGTGAGATCACATGGGAAGCTTGCAGCAGAGCTGGGACATGAAACAGCTCTGCCCAGTCTCAGGAAATGTGGCAGGTCTCTCATTATTGCCAGGTCTCTCTGACATGGCAACTTGTTAGTTTTTTGGGGTACTCTTCTCTGAAAGATTATTTCTCTTGGCTGCTGTGTTAGTGCTGCATGTGTCTATTGGAAGTGATGGAAAGTAATCGTATAGAAAGAAATACAGCAGGGAAATAGAGCAGGGAACACAGCCATCGAGTGTCTTCACCTACAGCCTCTATCCAGGCACGTGGAGCTCTTTGAATGTAGGTGGTATTTTAGTGTTTTGTGAAAGTTGTCCCTGGTTTTACAGTTGTGGTTCTTCCTAACTCTCTTCATTTGAGTGTGGCTCAGGCAGGCTCCAGGAAGAAAAATATCTGACCTAGTGTGATGTGAATAGTTTCATGTCTGATGTGTCCTGAGCGCACTTTTAAAGCAGAGATGGTGCTTTTACATCCTTTCCTGTGTTGCTCAGTACATTGCGGGTCACTTTGAAATAATCTGTATTGTTAGTGACAGGTTGGGAAATGTGTGGTGGCTCTATATATAGACACGAACTGTGCAAAGGATTTGTCTTGGATATATAACCCTCCTCTCTCCCCTTCAGGGCTGTGCAGAATCCTGATGCGATCAGATCTGCAGGTGATGCTGTGGTCTACTGACTTTGAGCATTAGTTGATACTTTTACTTACGTATAAGGGACACCCTTCCTTGCTGGGCTCAATATCCATACCACCAGGCTCCCCTCTTTTTACTCTGAGAACTGGTAAGTGGCATCGTCATGCTTTTACCTAAACCTGCAGCAGTTTTAAGGAGGAGAAGATGCAGAGGGAACCCTTTGTGCAGAGATGGACACATGATGAACACAGCCAAAATGAGCTAAGATGACTATTTCCCAAGGAAAGGTTTAATAATGTTTTTCATGGACCTCTTCAAACCCTTGGTTTGACTTGGTGGTCTTGTGGGAACAAGCTCCCTCTGTCAGAATGACGGATGTTGTTGTTACTGGATTTTATACTTCGTGCCCACAGTAGTATCTGCAAGTTAACTCTTCCAAAGAGTAGATACTGGTGTGTTGTACTGAAACATGCAGTGAACATCAGACATGGACATTTACAAGACAACTGTCAAAGCCATAAGCTGAAGCTCTCATTGCTGGGAAGGTTTGAGGGGGAGGAGTGATTCCAAGAAGCATTTCACATAGGGAGTATTGTACAAGTYGAAAGTCAGAAGGCTTATGTTTCTCTGTACTATAAAGACTAGCGGACTGACTGCAGAAATAAGCCTCAGACCAGTCATCAAAGATTGTATTTCTATAATATATTTCAAGTGTGTAATAAAAAAAAAAATCAAGCCTCTGTGTCATTAGAATGACAGACTGCCCATTGTTGGTAAGGCTTATAGGGAACAAAGCCTGTTTGTCCTTCTCATGATACGCTCATTTACAAAGCCTCCAACTTGGGGGTCCCTGCTGCCTGTTCCTTGGCTGCCTGATTCATTCTCTGACAGCATGCATAAAACAGCATCCTCTAATCTTACAAGTACTTGTGTATTTATGCTTAGCTGTGTTTAGATTCCTGTGCAAGGAAGGGAACCACAGGTCAACCCTTCAGCTGCTGTTGACAATGAGGTGTGAGAGATGGTTAAATCCTTTCCTCTCTGGGGCATTTCCTCCAGTGACTCTGGGAACCTAAGAAGACAGAAGGAGTGGATGTCAGATATAAGCACACCTCCAAACCTGAAAGCACTGCCTTTATATATGTATTTCCCCAATTAGCAGGAGGGCTAATTACCTGATGAGCTAATATTTGAAAACATTTGTAATACCTCCTCTGTTCCAGCTCTGGCCTGGACCTGAAGCCATGAATCAGTGGTGCAGACAGATGCAGCTTTGCAGCTCATGTTTCCCCAGTGGGAGGGACTGTATGCTCCCTGCTGTGYGATGTGGGCTCTGCTGGAGTCTGCAGCTTCCTCATCCCCTCTCACACTGGTGTGGTGTCCTGCTTCCACACATGCTTCCAACTGCTGCCTGATGGCTTTGAAACAGGCTTCAGGATGTGATCTTCCATTACTAGTATACAAATTGGAGCTGTGGTATAGATTTTGTTCTAATGCCAGTCATGCAAAGCATGCATGTCTGTATTTGGCTTCAGATATTTGAATCTGTATAGAGAGCATTTGCCAAAGTCCTTTCACTTCAAGCTTCTTTAAAACAACCCTCACAAACTAATGTTCAGGTGTGACTGTTAGTGTTGTCTGATCTGAAATTAGGCATGTGCTGAACCCTGGGGAAGGGAGACTTGCTTAAGGTGGCAGGGTGCTATACAGGTGCCTGCAAGTCAGTGCCTTGGTTAAAAACAAGGTAGGATACTAAGATTTTGTTCAGGCAGTGCTGTGTGCTCATGCCAACAGGCTTTGTATCTCAGTCACTTCTTCATGAGATGGGAGGTTACCTCCTAACAGGTCTGTTTGTCCAGGAGTTTGAGGAGCGGCTCCTGTTCTCTGCTGCTCTGAGCTTGAAGAGCTCTGGCGTGAAGAGAGGGGAAGGTGTTACGAGTAGGGAACAGCCCACCCTTTCTTCATGTAGCACCTTTTCTGGCCAGGATGAAGTACTAACTGGTGGTGTGAGGGGGTTCAGCACAGGCAGCTGTCACGCTGTATGGGCGCTGCTGTTCTATGGCCACTTTCAGCAAGCCCTGAGCAGTGAAATCTATGTGCAGGCACACACTTACCTTAACATAATCAATTTTGCAGGCAGGTGTCAGGTGCCCTCTCCTTCCCAGCACTCGTTACATCTCTGTCCAGCAATGTCACCAAGGTCTTCAATGCTCATGTTAAGGCAGAGTGCAAATCAGGACAGAGAGTCAAGGACCTTGGTGATGGCACTTCCAAGAGCATGACATGGCTGCTGGGATTGCCACCTGCAGTAGGTTTGGCTCACTGCTTGCAGGAACTGGATTTGCAACTGCCCTCAATGCCATTTTAGCATAGGATAAAGTGTTTGCAAGAAATAAGCTTTCCTCCTGTTTTGAAAGCTGGAGATACAGCTTGCTGTTGGCTCTTTATTTCTTCCTTCTCTGTACAGGGCTCCCAAATACTTGGTTCTGCAGTGCCATGGGGTAATAAATTAACAGCTAAAATTACAGCCACCTTCTTTGGTTGTTGCTAACAGTTGCACATATAAGCCAGTCTAGCTGGTATTTACTTCATTGCTCTTAGTTTTCAGTGATCCCAAAGGGCATGTTTCTATTTTTCTTGAAACCAACCCAACTAAACAAAAATGGAGCAATGAAATAGGCAGAGGGAAACAAACATCACCTAAGAAATTGCATCAGATCTCAGGCTGTTATTCCACATGTGCCCTGCCTTTCCCAGTTGTTTGCTGGATTAGTATTGCTTGTGGTATAGGAGAAACATCAGCTGGGTGGCATCCTCTGCCAATGTTGCACCCTGCTGCACAGACAGATGTTGGGACTGAAGGAGTTTGCAGCCTGTCTGGTCAGCACTAATAGTGCTACTTTTATTTTAACAGGTAAAGGATGATGGAGGGCTTGGGCTGAAGAGCAGCCTTGGGAGAGGCTTTCTGGTGGTGTGTGTCCTGCTGTATGATTATCAGGGTGCTCAGGGGAACAGGATGTTGTACATTATCTGCTAGATGACATTAAGGTGATAGTTAACTCCCTCTTCAGTGTCTTCACCCTAACAAAAATGACCCCACGCCCTCAAGCTAAACATTTGCATTGATTCTTATACCTGCCTACCTCTCCATAATTAAGCAGGTTTCTTCCCTGACTTCCCTTGGGAAGGATCCTAGCAAAAACCAGCCAGGCTGGAATGAGGACTAGCAACCCATATGTCCAGGTGGCCTTCACCCCCGGAAACACCTGCAGACACCAGTTGTGGCAGGGTGGCATTCCTGCCGTTGCACAGTTGCACATAAATATACAACTGGGTTCTCTGATACTGTGCTCCATAATGATGCGCAAGTCCTTGCCTTTCCTTTAGGCTGGGGAAAATGTTGCCAAAAATGCTGCCCTGTGGTATCAGTAGAGAGATCTTGACTTGTGGGAGTGGATAGGAAGGCTGCTTTGCCTTTGTGTTTTCGTTATGGGTTACTTTGCGTTAGCCCTCAGCAGAACTCCCCAGGGCATTCCTGGCTGCTGCTGCCTCCCAGCCTAAAGCATCCAGCCAGGAAGGGGAGCCCAGGACTGCATGGGAACCAGTGTGATTTCTGCTTTGGTCAGATGCAATCTGTGGGGATGGAGCGAGTGGAACAAGCTGCCAATACTGGGTACTTAGATGGCACACTACAAAACCCTTTGTGCAATGTTGACTGGGCAGTTAGGAGATTCAGGTACACATGGCAGTTTTCCCACACTTGCCGAATAAATTTTTTCTTCAAATCACTGGGACTCTGAGCAGGTATAGACCTGAGTGTCCTTAGATTTTTTTTTTTGTCAGTGAATGGAAGTTGTGCAGGCAACTGCATACCTTCTGGAAAAACCTTTCCAAAACATTCTTGGAAGGGCACTTTAAGTCCCTTACTACAGGTAGTGGACACAGTCTCTGTGTAATCCAATGGGTCTGTTATTTTTTCTGTCCTAAACTGAAACTGTGAGGCTGACGGTCAAGAGATAGGCAAAGGTAGAGAAGCCTTCTTATGGCAGTGTGGGTGTTAAGTTGTGTGTTGGGCAGTTAGCTAAGCAGCTTTTATTAGTGAGGTGGCATGATATTTGCTGAATTATGCATTTGCACAGTTACCACTTTCAATAGTCTATTTCTGCTTTCCTTAATATTTTGAAGCCAAAGATGAGATTACAGTAATAAAATGATGTTGATAAAGGTTTAGACACAAAGGTCTGCTGCAGCATTAAATCTGTTACCAGGAAAATAATACTTGTTTCCCATGGGGCTGTCCATAAACTTTGAGATGCTTCTTTGTCTGTGACAGCATTGTCATTATGTGACTTTGCTTAGAGGTTGAGATGGGTAAACAGATACAGCATAATGTGCATTGCTGTCTTCTGATTCTGCAGAACTGGGTTTTGGTGGCTGGTTTTAGTCTGAACTTCCCTTCTGCTGAAATGCTTTTGAAGTGAGACATTTAGAATTATGCCAGCTTAGATTCTAGGTATGGATGTGGGAGGGAAAGACTGAAGTCCCTTTGAAAGTGGAATTGAAAAAACCCATGCAGTGTTATGTTAAGTCTGGCCTTGCTGTAGTGTCTGCACTATACTAAGTGACAGGAGCTTGAGAAGAACATTTCTGAGAATCCTATCACAGAAGACTGTATGAACCCTGTTAAAAACACCTGAGGAGAATCACAACCATGTCAGCATTGGTCTGTACTGGTGAAGTGCTGCACTGGCAATTTGGTTAAGACCAGCTGATCTGATGGTGCCAGCTCATGGTTTGACTGCATGCAGGGAAGGCAGCAGTGCCCATATCTACAATTAGCAACACAGCTATTCCAACAGATACCAAATCACTGTACCTTAAAGGCACCGTCTTTATCTTTCTGTTAACTTGTCTAGATAAAGACACAATGACAAAGAAAACAAGAATTGCTTACTGTGCTTGTCACAGTATAAGTAATATTGGCATGTGCTGCAGAAGCAGGACAGCATTAAAAAGTTCTGGGTGCTTTCTTTAGTCTCCTRACACTCTTCAGCCTGGTCTATCAACACTGACTTTTATTTCAAACCAGCGAATAAAATGGAAAGTGTTAAGTAAACAATTACACCTTTCACACTCTCCTATTATCTCCTTCTTTTTGTATGCAACCTTATCAGTGCAGCTTGCTAATACCAGCATTATGTTGCTGAAAACTTATGCTCAGTGTTAACTTCAATTTGCATTTATTTTCTATGTTTTCCACTCTGACACAATTTCTGGATTTGTTCTCGGTGACTTCTAATCTCAGAATCTCAATAAATTGCCTGATTTGTGGAAGATTGTATTTGGTGTAAGCTACAACCTGAGGTTGGTTGAGAGAGTGGGACAGAGACTTCTCACATTGAGCTTAGTGTTAGTAGTCCCCTAGGAAATTTGTACCACTGTCATCTGGTGAAAAGTTCAGCTTTCCCAGGGGATTTTTGTGGGGCTGAGCTCTCATGAGAGTAGCTACTATGAAATTGCCACAGTTGGTAAAAGTCCTGTCCACTTCTGTGTCCTACTTGGTACTGAGGCCAGAGTGCCTAATTTGGATCTGACCTCCTGTATCTCAAGTTAATATTCAGCTTTGGAGCCTTCTCTAGTAATAATACATTTCATCTTCAGTGTGCATTACAAACACTTACTACCTAATTCTTACAGCATTCCTGTGAGCTAAAAACAGCTGCCAAGGAACTGGAGCCCTCATCCTGAAACACAGTAGGATGTGGCAGTTTTCAATGCAGTCGGGATGCAATAAAAGGTGATGGCTTTGAAATACTGCTGATGTTGAATCAAAGTTCATTTTTACTCAGGCAAGAGGATAGAACACTGCTTGACCAAATTTTTTGAAAATCCATGAGAGTTCAATTTCTGTAGGCAGCCTTTTTCATGGGAAACAGATGCTGTTCCATTGAAATATTTTTTGGTCATAAAATAAGTGAGTGTTAATGCCAGGATCCTGGCTAAAATCAAACAACATATTCTACCTCCTGTTGCTAAATTTCTTTGCAGCTTCAACAAACTGCAACATTCTTCACTTCCAACTCAAGGTTTTTTTTTTAGTGTTGCTGTGTTTTATCAAGTAGTGGTTGTGTCTTGAGATGCATTTTTAGTTCAGGTTACAGGTTTTGTGCTTGTGTCATACTTCGCATATGTTTTGTTTCAAAAAAAAATGCGTATGTTTTGTTTCTGGAAAAATCCTTTGAAATGAAATGCAAGAGCTGCAGAATAAAAGAATTATGCATATTTTTATGTATTAACTGAGTGTTAATAACTAACTGAGTTTGTTAAAAGTACATATTGCTTATGCCTGTATGGCATGAGATCCTCAGATGATGAAAAATTGGTGTAGCTCATGTATTAGCTGAAGATCTTGCCCTAGCTTTTTTATGCTGGCCTGGCAGCACTAAGCTGTATGTGGAGGAGATTCAGGCTGATCTGTGACACATCTTCTGTAAACAGCCAAAGTTTCCTTCCCCTTCTAATTGGTTTTAGTTTTGAGGATGGTGCAATAAAAGATACTTTCAAGGGATTTTAAATAATAAATAAACCCCTTTCCTGTGGGGTTTGGTGGTTTTTTTTCCTCTCCCTGAACCTTTCTGTTCTTCTAAATGTGTTGTCTTAGAGGCAAATACTACTTGAGTTAGTCCTTGGATGCATTTCTGGTTGATGCAGAACATTTGCATGACTACAGACAGCTAGAACTTAATAAACATAAACTATTACATCTCAAGAGGTCCTTTCCTTGTAGTTCTCCATCTATTTTAGCAAGTGCAGCTGAAACATAACTGGACCATATCTGAGGCTGGCTGAGCATACATGTATGCCAAAGGGGATGTGCTGATGGGGGAAAGACAGCTTACTGCAAAGATAGCAGTATTTCAAGCCTGCATGCTTGTTCTGACTTGTGCCAACCATCTGCTTAGGAAAGCAGCAGCTGTTCTCTACCCAACAAAATGCTACTTCAGAACCATAATGCTTTGCCACTTGAGACAGATGCAGACATGAAAGCATGTTGTCCCAACAGCTTTCCTCATAGTGAAGGCACAGCTGTGTGATGACACTGTCAGCAGCCATCAGATATCCCTGCTCACCTATGTTAGTACCCTGCTCTGTTCACATACTTGCCCACTGCCCAGCAGGTGGGGAAAAGTGTGCTGTAAAGCCAGAGAACAGAGATGAAGACAATGGAGTAGCCCTTTAAGACCACAAGTGTCTTCACCTACCTGGTCCCTTTCCTTCCTTTTTCATGTTATCTCTTGCTGCTACCTGAAGAAAGTGCAAAGAATTTTACCAGTGCATCCATATAAATAATGCACAAGACCTCTCCACCAGTACACAGTTTTCTTCACATTAACTACGCTGCTTTGGGACCCTGGTACACAGGACCAGGTTCCTAAAGCGAAAAAGAGGCACTGCTCTTTTCTGTGTCTACTAGTAATGTTCCTGTCCTCCATGTAAAACAGAGTGGACACCGGTATTGGTGCAAGTACTCCAAGGTGTATTTTCAGCCAGCAAGTTATGTCAGTACTGAAGGGAAGGAATGGTTAGTATATTGACAGTCCAGAAGAACACCAACCTGAAGGGTAAGCTCCTCAGACTACTCTGGCAGGGTCTGTTGAGAGCATCCCGATGTGAACAACAGTATAGTGTCGCACTTAGGATACAAGAGACATGATCTCTAGCCAAGACTTCATGGGAATTTGGGCAATCCATATCTACTAAGCATCTGCTTTTCAGTCTTTCCCAAAAACTGAGAAAATTCTTTAACTATTTTGAAGTACTGTTGCTCAACAGTCTGATTTATACTAGCGAAGGGGCTGAATGGTTGCAAAGGTTGTGCTAAACTAGGCAGAGAAAACATCACCTCTTGTTTTAGTGCTGAAGCTTGATTTTTTTTTTTTTTTTTCTTCCCTTCCTTTGGACTTGAGTCTCAAAAACAAAACCAAACTACTATCCATAAGGATAACTTTCCAGTGACCAACTAAATTGAAATATAGGGAGCAATCATGGGAAGCTGAAATAATTTATATGTAGGTATGTCTTCAGCATAAGTAGACAGTGTTTCTGCTTAAACTAATTGGACTATAATGATTGGCTTATCCTTGTTAATCTTTAGCATTTTTTGCTACTTCTTGGATTGGTTTGACCCTTTGTTCTGGAGGTGGCTTCTACTGTTGTGTGCTAGATGAGGGGCATTAGGACTTGGCACTAAATCCAGGAGCGACAGGTCTTCCTGAAYGTAGAGGAAGCAAGAGCCACTATGATCTGCTGACTGCAGACTTGGTATTGTGTTAAAATTTAAAAGTCTGATATGAGTCAGGTTCCCCAAATCTGTGACGAGTGAGAGGAAGGGAGCCATGGCATGGTGAGGCTTCACACCCAAGGGAGAGGTGGCTTTTTCTCTTCTCAGCAGCCTTTCTGTGCAAGGATAAACAAATATAAGTACAGGACAGGCAGAGCACTTTGATCCTGGGCAGCTCTGCCTGCTATTTTGCTTGAGCTTCATCACTACCCATGCCATTTTCATGGGGGAAGCCTTTCAAACTGGATAGCTGGTGCTGTGATAAGTTTCAAGTAGCATGATAAGGGTGGGGTGGTTCTGCCTGCTTGTTTTGGGGCTTCGAAATGTTTCTGGTAGAGGTGTCTTCTGTTTGCATTTGAATCAGCAGTCTCCCAGATGCTTCCTCATGTAGCCAGCTCATGAAGACGCTTCTGCTGTTAGTAATGGTCATTTGATTAAAATGTCCAGTCCTGCTTTTTCCTGTGACTTGAATTTCCACTRAATTTAAGGTCACTTGCTCAAGTACAAGGGGTCCTCCTTGGTCACGGCTCATATTTTCAACTTCTGCTTAGCTCTGTGCTTTTTAATAGCATAATGTCATTCCTTGTATGCTCATACCAGTGTTTTCCAGTAGAATAGTGGTATGCGGCTGGATGTGACCATAGTGTTTGGTTTCCAGTCTGTCTATAGATTTTTTTTTTTTTTTTTTACTGTATTTTACTGTGTCTGAGTTGATGTTTTGAAACATCTAAAATCTGCATATGATCTAGGGCATAATGTTCCTAGTGCAGTCAAAATCCAATCTTAACAGCAAACCCTTACTTTCTGCCTGTTTAGAAGCACTTCTCTTTCTCTGAGCTGGATTTGACCTTTAGAGACCTTCTCCATAGCCTGTACCAGCCCTAAATGGGTTCTGTATACCATTCCTGAAAATAATTTTGTTGTAATAATGAAGTATTGTATCTGGTCAGATCTGAGGTCCGTCATATCTGTGGCTGACAAGCCAATTCGAAGGCTGAGAAATTTGCAGTTTGTCCTTATTTTGTGAAAATTAGCAGGGGAATTTTCAGCCAGTTATACTTGCCATGAGATTTGGAGCTCTGCTCAGGATTTGCTTCTTAAAGCAATACAGTGAAGATACTTAGGATGTTTCCTTTAAGCCTGCTTCATTTTTTGCATTGTTAGAAGGCTGAATAATTTTTTTCTGTTTTTTCATTAGCAAGCTGTATTTCACAGTTGTCTGTGCTGATAACAGAATTTGGCTTGCAGCAGTGGAAGATGCAAGAATATGTCTTCTGTGGTGTTACACAGGGCCTAGGGAGGTGGGTTGGGTGTGTCCCTTCGTAGACAGAAGCTCTCCAGGCTGCGTTTGCTGGCAGGACTGCTGGTGACCAGCCTCTGGCTTTTGCTTCTGTGCCTTGTGTCTTTGCTTTCTGATGCAGAGTCTTTCTGTTGTCGTGTGTGTCATACAGGAGGGAAGCCTGATGGCATTTAGGACTTAAAGTATTACCCAAAGAGAGGTATGAGCCTTGTGTTTGCTGCTGACTTTCCATGCAGGTTGGAGGTGGGATCTCAGCTGGCTTAAAAGGGCTCTGCATCCTTGAAGCCAACATACCCCAGTGAAGGCTAACTGAGGACTGGTCTCTTGTGCGTGCACCAGTACACGGTGTCAGCTGTGCTTCTGCCAGAGTGATTGTGCTGGCCACTATTTTTAAAGCTTTTCTAAGCAAAAATGGTGACTTACAGAGGAATGGAGATGATCCCAGTGTTTGCAGTCCCAAGATGAGAGGGAAGGCCTGGGCCTGTTGCACAATGTTTCCCTTTCTCCCAGGAGAGATCCTAGCTGCTGGAGAGGAGGCAGGCTGCCTCCTCTCTACTTGCATCACTATTTGACATGGCAAATATATGGAGACAATGGGCTCTGGTTAAGTGAGTGCTCACTTGGGTATTATCTTATGTCTGCAGAGGCAGCACTGTTACATGTCTGATTGGACACAGAGCAGAGAGCTGTAGCCTGCCATAAAAACAGGTCAAGCCATGGCTGCAGAAGGAACAGCACTTTGACTGCGAGCAAATCAGGCTTGTATTTTCACAGTGGACGATCCTRCACAACAGGCCTGCTGAGCTGCTTGATTTCTTGTCAGCAAATCAGGCTATGGCTGTCCAACTTGTTCAGAGAGCAGTTTTAGCTCCTGCCAGTATCAACAGGGATACAGGCAGCTCTGAGAGCTATTCCCACCACACAGGGAAGAGTGCCTTATAGGAAAAGGAATATTAAAATATAGTAATTGCTTTAAAAAAAAAAAAAAAAATTAAAAAATGTTATTTTATCATGCTTTATGGATGTGTTGTCCAAAGTTAGGAATATAATGAGGGCAGATGAAAATTTGCTGCCCTGCCAAGCAAGCCCAGCACTGGTCCATCTGAAAGGTTTGCTTTTCACATCGTAGATTGGAGTTATGGGCTCAGTAGGGTATAATGCTGTAACAGGCTTCAACATTAGGAGAGCGCTGTGTCCTCTGGATGATTGTCGATTGACAAGTCATTCAGTCTTCGGTTCCACTGTTGAATTTGTTTGAAAGCCCATTTTTATTTTTATGGGAAGTAGCTTCAGACACCTTTTGTCTATAAATCACAGTGATGGGTAATGAGTGTGAAAATCAGTTGAGGTGTTCAAGTGCACCCGTCATGTATTCCTGAGGAATACTTCCCAGATGCTTAATTGAAAAATTAATACAAAATTCCAGTGTGTGAGGTAATTCTGCAGCAGCACTTCGTTTGCCTGCCCTGGTCCTCTCACTGTGTGAGRGTTTGCTGAATGCTAAGGCAGGTTTCTAGCCAGAGTCCTTGTAGCGGTCACGTGTAGCTACCAGTAAATGCTTTCAGCTGCTGGAGCTGGAGCTCCAGCTCTTGGTCTCAGCTTCAGCCCCTTCACTTGCTTGTGTCTTGCAAAAACTCCTGTTTGCTGGGAGTATGACCGGTGAACAAGCGATGCCCTGGGTGAAGCAGGCCTGTGTGACCGGGGAGCCTCGTGAGCTTGTCCTCCGGCCGTGCCCGGGCGCTGTGGAGTGRTGTTGCACAGGCTTGACAGCCAGCTGTGCAATCAGGCTGGCATGGGTGTCTGAGTTACTGCCCTCACGTGTGAGCTCTATGGAGGTGCTGCACACCCACCTCCCCTGCTGTAGAAGTGTGCTTTTACCTGAGTGGGGAAGTGGGAGCTGTGAATCTGAACTCTTTGTAGAGGAAGAAGAAAATGCCTTATTTGCTCACTTGCCACTCTTCCTTGCTTTGCTCCTTCTGTTAACTGATGGAGGCAGGTGTCTCTGACTGTATTGTGCTGGGAACCCACTTGTCTTTCTTGCCTCCTTCGGGCACTTGTGGAAACCTGCTGACTCTAAAGAAAGGAGCTAAAGCTCTCATGCCCTGTCCTGTCTCACTATTTCATCTTGCTGTGATGCCTTAATGCTGCTGTTATGAAAATGATTGGGTTGCCCTATGAGCAGTCTCTGTGGTGAGAAATAAAGGGTCATAATTTAACACCAGCTTCTCTGTTGCCTTGATGCTTGGCTGTGAGGAATACAGGCTTAGCCAAAGGCCAGTAAGTCCTCCAACCGCAATGGATATACAGAAAATAACATAATTGTTTTCTGCCTTGCAATGTTCCATCAGTAGGGAGTGAAATCCCTTGAAGATAAATAGTCATGTTTGTAGGTGGGACACACTGCCCTGCTTTCCTCTTAGCTTCTGAATTAACTTCTGGCATGAATGCCCTTCTCCCCCTTCCTTCACCCAGTTCCTTGTAGGGACTTACAGCATGTGAAGCTGGGAAGTAAACAGTAGATCTGACTGTCACATTGTTTTCACTGAGCTTGTTAGTTTTAAACTGGCTGAAAATCTGGTTTGTTGTAGATTATGGGCACAAACCCTTTGGGCAGAAACCCTACAAATTGAAGTCAGACCTGGTGAGCTTTTTAGTCTTTGGTGGATTGAGATATGTTGAAATACCACTTGTGTGCCTTTTATTTTTAGAAGGCAGCATTCAGGATATGAAAACTGTAGCCACAATTTCCGTGGGGTTTTGTTTTTTCTACCCTATTGTTTAATTTTAAAAGACACTGCACCATACTCCTCCATTTCTGGAGGAAGGTATGAGCCCTCTGTGCTTCCAAGTGAAGCAAGAAAGAATGGGAGAGATGTTTGAGGAGAATAGTCTTGCTCTGTAACCTGTCCCCACAGGCTTTTTTGTCGCACTTGTCTGTGGATCTTCCCAGT
This sequence comes from Phoebastria nigripes, assembly GCA_035582835.1. Lineage (NCBI taxonomy): Eukaryota > Metazoa > Chordata > Aves > Procellariiformes > Diomedeidae > Phoebastria > Phoebastria nigripes. The sequence goes on from JAYKAV010003111.1 coordinate 142,025, forward strand.
ATTGCTGGAAATGGTCACCGCTTACTCTGGGACCTGTCATGGTCATACTTGTAATAAGATCAGCAAATTGAAACTGGTTCCCGGCTGTGGTTTCTCTTGCTCTTTCCTGCATTGAGCCACTTTTGAGCTTGTGAAAGTAACTGGGGATGTGTTTCTAGAATGAGGAAACTAAAAACCTCTGGCTGTGGAGAACGTATGGACCATGGACGCTTTCTTCACTGCACAATCAGTGCTTCAGTTCTGATCTGCATGGAACAGAGACCCCACATAGTACTGACTTGCTATTTTTTATAATGAACAGTTTTTGTTTTCCTGTTTGATTTAATCAATAATGTAGCAAGCATGGAGGTTCTGTTTTTTCTTTGCTAATTCATGTGGATGTCTTGAGCTCCTTGAGTAGGGTTTTTTTTTTCTGTTGTCACAATGATTTGATTCTCAAGCAAGGAATGACCAGCCTACCTCTGTGCTCAGGCATGAAGGTGCTGGAAAAGGTTGAGCTGTCAGGAAAATGTAAATCTTAAAAAGATTTAAAACAGTGTGTCAGTCCTGTAGGGGATGCTCTGCAATCTGCAAATAATGAATTTCTGGTTTCCATGCCCAGAATTCAGCCCCCAAGGTTGGTTTGAACTGTGTGGAAACGAAGGACAGCTGTGCCTTTCATGAAGTCAGTATCTGTGAAATGCTGCCATGTGTGACTGTCTAATCCTGACCTGTGACTTCAGAGAGGAAGGGTGGTTTTGCGGTTAAGGCACGAGACCTCCAGCTCTGGGAGCTCTCTGTTCTGCTGAAGGCTTCCTTACGTGACTGTAGGGAGGACCTTTCTCCCTGCCTCACGTGGGAAATCAACTTCTCTTCTCCTGCTTGTTTCATGTGGATGGGGACTGTCTGCTGCTTTGTTGCCATACAATGCCCGTGCTAGAGCTAGGCAGAACAAAAGCATTTCAGCCCACTGGGCGTGCTGGCATTGGGGGTTATTTGCATGGTTTATAAGCAAAGCCTCTGTTTATGTTCTCTGCTGTTTTGCTGTTGCTCCCTTGGGGTCAGGACTGAAACCGTAAAAGGAGTCTACCATGAGGACAAGCTACCTTGATATTTTTTCTGCAGACAGGCATCCCACCACTGAATCAGTGAGATGGTTCACATCAGATCTGACTGTCTTTGAGCGTGGTTGCTCAGTCTGACCTCAAGTTGATATCCACATTTGTGTCTGGGTCTTGTCTCGATTGCTGGGACCTGAGGTTTCGACCAGGAGGCTGTACCCTGTGGTGGTGGTGAGGGAAGCCTGCGGGACTGTGGCTCCCCTGGTTTTCTGTTGAAGATGAAGAGGAGAGGGAAGGAGAGGCTGCACGTCCATGTCAGTGAAAGCATGTGGAGAGACTTCTCTCCAGTGTGCTGTCCAGATGCTGCAGCTGCATCACTCTGTGCCAGCCAGCTTGCAATAGCTGACCGTACCAATGCTCTTGGTCAGTCTCAGGCGTTGAGAGAAGATGCGTGAGTTAAATCACGTTTGAGCTGACATGTTTTGCCTCACGTTTTTTGAGTAACTTGATAGTGTGTCTGAGCTTTTATGGCAGGAAAATATTGCAGTAGTAGGTCTCTGGTTGTAAAATGTGTTCTTCCACTCCAAATGTTTGCATTATTAGGTAAGCTTGGTATTAGCCTTCGAAAGACTCGCCTGTTTCTTTTGTTTTCTATTTTTGGAGGAGTTCTTTTAAGTAATGCTCTTGTATTTCCTTAGGCCTTAGTGGGCAAGCAGTCTTGGAGGAGAATGGCTGTTTTCAAGAGGAAACCTCTATTAACTCTTGTCTTTTTGAAGTATCCAGGGCAGGAATTTAAACTGATTGCGGTGTTCAGTGCTTTTCTGTGGTTTCACGTGCAAGTCATTATGCATGCCTCCATGATTGAGGGGGATTGTGTAAGACACTGAGCCACAAGTGCTGGAAGTAGGACCAGATGGGGTGGGGGAGAAAATGCATGGTAAGAAAGGCTGGCAATTTGCTTAGGGCACTGCAGTGGGACCATGGTGTTGGGATTCAGTCCCTTGGTCTCGCAGAGCTTCCATGTGTGGTCTTGGGCAGACAAGGGTTATGACCAGTGAGCATGGGTTCATGACCAGCCGGCTGGAAGCCAAGCATTGTCCCACAAGCAGTTTTGGTAACTTTATGTTTTGTTCCCTTCACGTTTTCCTCCAAATGATGATGAAAACTCCTTCAGACGTTTGTAGGAGTTGCCTTGGAAGGCAGCTTTGGATTTTCAGCAAATTCTAGTGCTGAGCAAGTCTGAAGATGCTCAGCATGACAAAAAGGCAAGGGAGAAATGCCCTGTTAATGCTGGGCTGGTTAATTACAGCTGTGGAAGATGGCAGGCTCTTTGTTACTCCCCATTATGATTATGAACAGGCCAGCAGGAATCCCAACGTAGTTCAGGTTGCTTTCCTGCAATACGTCCCCGACCAAGAAAGTCCTGCTTCCATATGGCAAAAAAAACCCAAACCAAACCCACAAACAAAAAAGCCTAGGTAGACGCAAAAGCAAAACAACAATGAGGAAATGGAAAAGTAGGAGAATTCTTGCTTGGTTATGGTTTTTTAAAAGGTGTGTGGCCCTTTAAGAGGAGCTTGAAAAATATTTTAAATGGGGACAGATTAAATGAAAAAGCTTGSAAACATCTGATCTCTGCATGCCAGTGTGCCTTCAGCCAGCTACCCCTTTGTCCATCTGAGTTTCTGAACTGTTGATGATCTCACCAAAAAATAAACAAGCTGCAGAAGTGTTTAGGGAGTTCCACGCATTTAGGAAGTAACCAGTGAATCAGGGTGGGGGGAATTTTTCCAAGGAATCAGGGTGGGGGGAATTTTTCCTCCAGTTGCAGTGAAGCAGGGTGCTTTAGCCTCTGCTGGAAAGAAAAGGATGTGTTTATGTTATTGCAGGAGCCGGCCCTTCTCCCAGCCTTTCCCTGGGCTGGGAGAGGGGATGGTGGTTGATTTTGGTGACGGGGTGCAGTGGGGCATTTGCATGGCATGGTCAAAAGCAGCATATTGCTGAGCGGTCCTGCTGCGGGGGAGAGAAGAGGGCGAGGGAGAAACTTTCGTCCCAAAGTAACCTCCGCGTCGCCTCAGCAGAGGGGGGTGATTTACTTTTTCGGTGGAACAAAAAGGCAACAGAGAATTTGTAACTGGATATGTAGATGAGAGAGCAATGACCGCCAGTAACCCCCGCGTGCTTGGTGCTGCAAGAGCTGAGCGCGTGGCTTCCTCCTCTTGCCGGCTGCTCTGCCAAGCTCGGGCCCTGGGAAGCAGAAGTGGCACCCAGACCACCAGCGTCCCTGTTACTGCTGGTGGCACCCTGAGTGCCGAGCACGCTTTTTCCTGAGGGTTGGGCTTCCTCGAGGGTATCACCTGCCAAGCTAAGCAAAAAACATGAAGGGGGGGAATGTTCTGTTACAGCAGTTCCCTATAGGAGGGGGAGGGTACAAACTCTTGGCGCTCCCTTGCATTACTTTCCCTTTAGAGCTCGTTGTTTTCCGCTGTTTGCTGTGGGCTGTGGCATCCTCTCTTCCTAGAGTAGAAGAAGCAGTGTGACACCTAGCTGGTTGACTTGGCTTAGCCTGGAAGTCTTCACCCTGGTAAATCCCATGAGACTTGCTCTCTCAGCTCCTTCTGGCATAGCTGCTTTCCTTATTTCTGCTTATTTAAGCATAGTAAAGATAGAATTGTCCTCTCTCTCTTCAAAAGAAACCCAAACCAACCCAAAACAGTGTGAGGGTCAGTTGCTTAAGCTCCAGGTTTATGAACTCTAATAGTGTACAGGCATTATAATTTCCAGATGGTTCCCCTCTGCTGTGACGGAGATACAAATTTGTTTTAAAGCCAAGAGCTGGAATACCAATGGCTTCAGTAGGTGAAGCTTTTGGGAAATCAAAAAGCATTTGCAGAAATTTTGCCGAGTGGTTAAGATTGCTTCCTAGATCTGCGTGTGATTCTGTATCGTATCTGTGTGTCTGCATATGTCAGACTTTGAAAGTTATGGTAGAGCACGTCTACTGTTAACATAATTAAATACAGGCTAGTAAATCCCTCAGTGGTCCATGCGCCAGCTCAGTCCCATGTTCAGTAACAGCACAGGGATTAAATGAAGCTGAATCTTTGTGCAAGGCTAATGCTGGAGTAGGTTTCACCCCAGGTCAAGGGAGCAGCTTGGTGTGCCTTGCTGCTTCTGTGTATGTATGTGCAAATTGAGCTGAAGTAATGATGTTGAAGGGAGTTGTTTTTAAAGGTTCTTTGTTTTTTTTGAGATCAAGATATCATGGGTTGACATCTCTGAAAGCTGCCGAGTTTCAGAGCACTTTGCCAGCAGCTCCTCTTTTCCCTTCGTGCTATGGAGAGGGTGTGATTCCCTCTCCCCCATTTGTCAGCTTTGCTTTTCCTGTTCAGAGCTCCCACATGAGTTTCCTTTTGGCTTTGGCCTGACCAGAATGTTGCTTGTTTTGTCACTTGCCAGATTTGAAACTTCGGGATTTCCTGGTTGACAACGAGACATTCTCAGACTTCCTCCATCATAATGTGTCCATGCCATCATCTGCCGTAGAGGAGCTACTGGACGCAGAGGTCAACCTCCAGCAGGTAAAGAGTACTTTCAACCACTAATACAATGTTTGTCTATTGTTTGTTTAACCATAGTGCCAAGATCCACAGTGCAGGACCCCTCTGTGCTAGGTGTTGTACAAACACAGAGGAAAATGTAATCCCTGCTTCTCTCTTCCCTCTTGCCCTCAATTTACTGTCTTACTTGGTTGTAATCTGTAAAAGGACTCTGGGACCCCCATGCAAATGTTTGGATCTGCGTAAGAAAATAGCCTAGTACCCTTCAGGCTAAATTGAATTTCTTCTTTCCTGTTTTGTGGGTTTTTTGTTTGTTTGTTTTTACCCAAGTAAAATATTAATTAGGTTGCTAGTGCTGTTCGAACCGTTGTACTTTGATTAAAAATAAAAGTGGGGGTTGGGTCACTCGGCGTGGACTGGAGGAGAGTTTCTGTGTGTTGCTCTGCCTTAGATTCCAGTGCAGTGGAAGGAGGCATGCTTTTCAGTCTGTGGCTAGCCCTTCAAGACAGACAGTTAACTTGTACTACAAGAGAGTCCTGATCTCAAATGAAACTCCTGAGTGTTCCCATGATTGCCTTCATAAACATGGGCAGTGGTGACAGTGGGCTGGAGCCCCTGTCTTGGGATGGCTGTCTTGCCATTGTCAAGCTCAGAACATGTTTTTTGCTAGGCTGTATGAATTAGTCCACCAGCATCCTTTCTAATGCAGAAGTCCGAACCGGTTGCTTCAGACTTCAAAAGAAAGACCTGTGGTCCTCCTAAGGCAGTGCAAAAGGTGATGTGCAAAAGGAGGAGGAAATCCATTCTGCTTCCCAACCCCAGATCAGATCTTTTCTTTGGAGTTGATTAGTAGTCCTTTCAGACTTCATTTTCATGTAGTTACAGATGCTGTCCCCCTTCGCACACATTGTCTCGTTCTTCAGTGAATTCTATCAAGCCATCTGTTTTAGTGCAGTTTGATAATTAATCCTACAAGTTAAGGATACATTCCACTAAAAAAAGTAAAGTGGAAAAAAATTCTTACCCATTTTAGGCTGCAAGTTTTGTTTTACTTGAAACTAATTTGCCTGAAATTCATGCTAGATTAAAACAGAATCATGCTACGGACAGTTCTGCAAGGATAACCAGAAGGCTTCAGCAACAATAACATAGTCATTCTCCCTAGGCTGATGGAAAGGCAGAAATATTTCCAAAGAGGCAAAAAGCTACCTCTGACCTTATGTCGAGTGACTGCCATATTATATTGGTTGTATATGGCAAAGCCAGTGGCAAGAGAAGAAAACCTTAGCTTTTATCTACATAACGTATCTGAAGGGTGGTGAAGGGGTAATCAGTCGGCTAGTTCTTGCTTGAATGCTTTAAGCTTTTTTCTTGTATGTGGAATTCTTGTGCTGATTCTGCGAGGACACTGGGAGTGAAGTTGTTTAGTCTTAACAGCGGTTTGTGCTCTGGGATGGCAGGAAGACCTGATCTAAGCAACAGGGCAGTAAGCTGCAGAGGAAGGGCAGTGGCCCACCAGATCTTTTTTTGAGCACTTTTCTAATATGGATAACAACTGAGAGGCAGAGCTCTCTCTTCCTGCAGGGTGACTTTATCTGACTCACAAAATGGACCCCTTTGATTTTGCGGGAGATCTGGGGTAGAGATCTGACCTCACTACTGAGCTGCATTAATACTGCAATATTAATAAGCAATAGTTGTTTGGCCTCTGACTGTATGAGTGGGTCACAGCTTCATTCACAAGGTCATGTAGAAGGGCCTACTCAGAGTATGCAAACCTCTCACAGCAAATACAGCCTTCTCCTGCAGTCTGTTAGTGTCCTGTGGTTGTTCAACAAGCCCAGAAGTTACGATTTGCAAGCAAGTAAGAAACTGAGATCACCAAGGAGATGGAACTGTTGTTCACTGGTGTTACTGTAGTGACAGTACTCCAACATGCCAAGCAGGGTTGTGTATCCAGCATACTGAACACAGTGCAAATACATAAAAATGGCCAAAGCCTTGTCTTGATGGGCATGTTGCTTCCTGGGGCAGAGTCGCTCAACCTTGTGTTTCTCTGACAGTGGCAGGTGTGCTCAGAAGGGTATGGGGTTTGGAAGGAGCTTGGATCAGCGGTGGGCAGGCAGCTATCTGATCAAGTCTAGTATGCCGCCATTGTCCAGGCGTGGCCAGACAACTGTAACGTGGCTTGGATGGCAGGAGTAGCTCCTATCCCTGTGAAAAGCTGCAGGGGTACAGTGAGGTCCTGGGCCAGGGCTGCAGCGTGATGCATTGAATGGCAGTGAGCAGTAAATAGAAATGGCCAGGGCGTACGCTGCCTGGAACAAATCTCCCTGTTTCATACAGCAGGGGCAGTCCCAGGAGAGAACAATGTGACCTGTGAGCACAAAACAGTCACTTGTGACTGCTTTCAGACACGAGCCTGGCATTTTGAGAGTCCTTAGGGGACTTAACCTGTCATTTAGAATATATTTGCCTGTTGAAGACACCATGGCTTCAGATGACTTGAAATGGTTGCAGAGAATTGGCTTCGTGTGACTGGGTGTTTTAGTTTGGAGGGGTAGGTACAGCCTTTGTTCTAGGGTCATGTGCTATGGACCTCACTGCGTTTGGAAAGAATGGCTTTTCTCCAAAAGAGCTTAAAATCCGAGTGAAAAAGGTGCACAGACACAGGGGATGGTGGAAGGGACTGTTCACCTTCGCTTTTTTGAGACAGCACCGAGGCACTGGGAGACACTGGTTTTCTGTATGTCCACCCAGGGAAGCAGTGTTAGACTGATCCCAAGTCTCCTGAGTGTCATTCCAGTGCCACAGGAATATCCCCTTCTCAGCATGGCTACAATGGTGGTAGTATCTCTGCCGGCAAAAAAACCCACCCAGACTTTTTCAAAAGGCCAGCCTTTTTGATGCAAGGGCTACCCCATTTGTTCAGCTGGGTGTGCAGCATGGAAACATCCTTAAAGGTTTGCCCAAGTGTTGCATTATAAATCTCTTCCCTCTCCTATCAGTTCCATCTGCTTGTTTTCTGAACATAGTGCGCTTTTTCCCCCCGGATTGTTGATGCCCTTTTGGTTTTGAAAGACGAGAAAATTTTCAGACTTACCAGCATGATTCAGGAGCTGTTAACTCTTCTGGGATGTAGATCAATCCTCTTTAGTTGTTGCTGGAAGTTGGGCAACGCACGCTGGGTATTACAAGAGAACAGAAAGAAGAAATGAAGTGTAAAGCTGTTGTTCACTGTGCATGTACAATAAAATTGTTCCCTCTGTCTAGCCCCAAGGCAAATAAAAAATTCTTTCCAATGGAAGACTCTGGATTTTCCTTCTGTTTATCACCTTTATGAAGTGTGCACCTGTTTGACATATACCTGTTTGTTGTTCAGCAAAACTAAATCCTGTAACTGACCTTATTAAATGAAACTGGGCCATCAGGTCTGAAAGGGACTGGTGATAATTCAGAGGGATTTTATGCATTTCTTTCATGAATAAGGTGGTTGCTTGTGGATTAGAAAATGTTATTGACAAGCAAACCATCACCTTAAGTAAAAAACACCTGTGAAAGAAGACTCTAGGATCTTATCTCTTGTCTGTTGCAGCCGGTAAGATAACTTTTTTTCACTGATAAATTATCTGTCCCAAAACACTGCAAAATGTTTCTCTCAGCAGTTAGTGAAGAGATACTTCAGAGCTAAGGGAGAAGGTGATCCTGATCCAGAACAGCACAGAAAATGTGTCTGGCGGATATACCTAAGGAGTTTGGGACATAGGTCTTTTGCCCTTCACATACATTTGCCAGACTTGTGTCTGGTCACAAGCCTTGTTTTGTCTCTGTGGCTCAGTTCCCAGAAGACTGAAGATTGGGCAATGCGTGTACCCTTGGTTGGAGGAAATGGCTGCTCTGGAGGACAGGATCACCACTGCTCTGTGCATGTGTGTGGAGAAGTGGAGAGAGACCTGCCTCCCCCAGGACTTTTCCCCCACGTACTCAGCAGGGAAACACGTTTTTCTTGGAATTGAGTTGTGCATGTGTCAGGGCCATGCAATTTGCAGAGAAAAATGCTCTCCTACCTCTATCTGGAAATGTTATGAATGGTTAGTTTTGTCTATCTGATAACCAGTTTTGTGCTATGAATCTTACACGAAGGGAGAATTACATGCTTTCCCCACTTTTCCAGGTCATTGTGTCTGGTTACCGAATGCGACTGCGAGATCTCTGCAATAGCTCAACACTGTCTGAATTTCTTACAATCCAAAATCAGACAGTGGCCATGGACTCTGAAACCTTCATTTGCACCTTGCCAAAGGAAAAACTCCATGCAGCTGAACAAGCCTTCCGTGCTAACCTGAATCCTTTGAAGCCCCTTCAGGTGAGTCCACTGATCCCACCTGTGAGAGGCTATCATTGACACAGTGACATTTCCTAGACCTTTCAGTCTAGSAACTCATCCCTGCCTTTCCAGAGTGAACTGTTCATTGGCAGTAAGGAAGAAAAAAAGATGGTCTTTATCACTGGAGCATGAACAACATTGCTTCTTCCTGTCATTCTTGCCCTTCCTGTTGCAGTGTGGTACTTGCAGAGCATAAATGTGTGTGGTCCACAGTTCAGTTTGTCAAGAGGAAAATATTTATGTTGCATAGTAACAAACAGGCTCTTGGTTGTCCCTGTGTTCTGGTCAGATGCTGTGTGTTGGCTGGAATGAGCCCAGATGTTAGATGGGCCTGTGCCGCATGCTAAAACCATCACCCTCTGCCCTTACCATGGGGCCACTGAGTGCAGAAGTTTCTAGCCAGTGGCAAGCCACAACCTTTGAGCAGGTTTAATTCATACAAAGAAGAGTCAAGTTTTAAAGACCTGTTTCAAAGATTGACAAACTGAATGGGTTTTGGAGCAAGAATTCAATGAGCTTCAGGAAAATACGTTATTTAGGGGGTGACTGGAGCAGACTTAGCTGTTTATCTGGGAAACCCCAGTGATGCTTTGTTATAGGTCCACAATATCTGGTAAAATACAAAAGTTTGAGGAAATTAGTGCTGGAAATACCACTAGAGAGAAGAAGGGACCACAGAACCCACTCTGTTACCCACTAAAACAAACACTCTATTGTCTGCTGTGGAAGAAAGAAACACTTCGGCTGTGTGAGTTTCCAGATTTGATGAGCCTTTCAGGACCGAAAGTTATGTACCGCTTGCTTGGCTTTGTCCCCAGTCAAAGAGGGTCATTATCAAGTGCTGGAATCATATTACTCTTCTGTGCGGTACATAGTGGTCAGTTACTTCTCTCCACAACTCATCTTCTGTTTTCCACATGTCCTCCATCTGCATTTTTTCTTTCCTGCTGGAAGAGCAAGATAATCATAAGCATTAAGAGATGAGGTAACAGCACTAAAATTGTGCCCGTAACAAAGATGAGCTTTTGAAAAGGAATGGCTATAAGCAGTTTCTTGTGTTCAGTTAGATGTATATGCATGCATTTACTTTAAATCATTCAGAGATGCTAGAATTTTGGGGACCGAAGGGGATGAAAATAGCCAGCTGTAGTACAACTCAGTATTGGTTTTCTGGGCCCTCTGGAGACTCAGTCTTGCTTTCCTCGTTTATGGAAGTCTCTACAACTTAGCTGACAGAAGCGGGTACTGAGTGTATCTGTGTTGTTACATACATACTGTTTGTTGATGAAAGACAGCAGTCATAAGCTACTCTGTGCCACTTGGCAACAGCAAAGTAGATTAAGACATTATGTGCAATTTGGGGGACTTCTGGGAAGCTGGCTCATGATCTTGGCTTCAGAGGAAAAAAAGCTCGAGTCCAGAAGCCAGCAGTTCTAAACCTGCTATGTATTGTATGCTGTCTTGTAAAGGTCCACAGTTTTCCTCAGCAAAATGTCACAGGCTGGCTACCCGCTAGTTAAGCTGCTGTAATGCATGCATCAGTGAGTGAAGTAAAAACCAACTGGCTTCAATGTGGTCAGGCAAAATGAATAAATTAACTCTAGTATCAGGACCCACATGTTTGAAACTTGGTGTCTTTAAAGGCTAAAAAGTGCCTCGACCTGCAGTAACATCTTTGAACAAAGAGGGACCTTTCTGTTCATGAGCAAAGGAGGCTTTTGACATAGCTTATCATTAAAGGCACCATGGATCAAATCTTGGACATGCACACTGAAGCTAGCATGCACTGTATCTACTACAGAGTCTGTAAACCAATGCCAACAATTTGCCCAGAGACTAATTTTTAATTTTTTTGCTTAATCCCCTTGATGTACTTTACAGCATGGCATTTCAGTAAGTAAAAGTAAGGGCCAAATCAAATGCAGGTACAACAGCAATTCAGAGGCAGGTTTTTGGCTCATGTCATGGGACCTGGGCTCCACTGKTTGCAGCATCCTGTGATTTATGGAAAGGCAGCATCTTAATATGATAAGGTCAGTACAATTGGGGTGAAAAGGACTTGCAACTGTGTGCAAGAACTGTGTAAATTCGGCACCAAGGGCTTCAATAGTAAAAAGGGAGTTTTTGCCACTCAAGTATCTGGGCAGTAGAGTGGCTGTAGTTTCTTGAACTATCTTACTCCAGAAGACTCAGGCCAGCATCCACCTGCTTGTTCCTGCCCCTGTGCATTCCTGTTTGTTGTTCCTTCTGCAAGACAATGCAGTAAATTACATCACGGAATTGATCCGGATTAAAAGTGACTGACCTGATTGTGTGCTTACAAAAACATTTGTGCTGAAACATGAAGGGGAGGGTGCAAGATTGAGAACCCAGTGGTCAGGGTGTGTGTGTGGGGGGGGGGGCTGAGACCCTGATGTCAACACCTGCTTCTGCTGGCTTAAAATGTGTGTGCATTTGAAGCCTGAGGGAAACTATAAGTGTTCTAGGTAACTCACAGCAAAACAGTAATTATTAGCAAATTGTGGACAGAACACAGTTTTAAAAAGGAAATTAAAGTGTGTGCATGGTGAAATGCATGAGCTCTAAATGTCACAGCACTGTTAAGGAAGTTTTTTTTAAAAAGAAAGGCAAAAAATAAACACTTTTTTTTACATACCTGCTCATCAGTTCTATCCAGAACAGCTTGAGCGTTGCCCAAAGTGCAATGCTACAGTTAAGACAAAGAAGGACTTCTAATTAAAATTTTCCACTAGGATTTCTAGCTTTGCCACTGATCCTTTGTATGACTTCCAATTTAGCCTGCTCTGTAGGATGAGAAAACAGAGCCAAGCACATAGAGGCATGGTAGGGAGGTTAAAGTGTGTCTCCTTGTTCTTTCTTATGTAAGAACGTATTTGGGGCGGGCTGTTTAGATCAAAACCCAGCAGAACATCTGGGAGTGATCACAGGGCGCCAAGGCAGAGGATCAGCTTTCCTTCTTGACTGAGTATTCACTCCACTAGAAGCAACAAGTGTTTCAAAAAGTCAAATTCCCTTTTCCAAGACCTATGTCTTAACCTTCATCCATTCTCTGAAGCCTTTTGGCCAACAATAAGTACTACGGGGCATAGGACATCTTGTACAAGCCCCTTGTGGACACGTCTTCTCTTCTTGAGGTTTGCCTTGCACTGGGTGTAGTCAGTGAGACTGTGAGGCAGGAGAAGCTGGTTTGAGAACAACAGCGAAACAGTACCTCTAATTGCATGCACACAAATTTCCTTTTCAGCTTTCTCCCTGTGCTAGGCCAGTAGTTGTCCCATGGAAGAACTACACAGTTTGGAAAAGGTTACAGGCACCTTTGGTTAGCAAGAGCAATGGCAGTAAGTCAGAGGTGTCCCTCTGGACTGGTGTTGTGATGGGTGGGAACTGTCTTATATCATAAAAATACCTGTCTGTGGGACAGCTTTCCCTCTGCAAATCTCCCCAGTTTCAAAAATGATTTGGGGGAAGGTTAAATGACAAAGACAATTCAAATTGGTCCTGTGGGATTTCATCTCTGCAGCACTGCCTAAGAAGGGCTTTGCCACACTCACTTCCAGTGGTGTGGGTCTGTAATAAGCCACAAATACGTTGTGGCTTGTGTACTATAGTGGTCCTTGAAGGAGTGTGGGTGAGCACATGAAAATCCGACTGTTTTTTCTCCCTTCGTAATACAGGGGGTATTTTGTCATATGATTAGCATGAACTAAGCATTGAATAATAAATGCATTCCAGTTGAAAAATGGCTTTAGAAAAGGTCTCTTAATGTAAATACATGCTGCAACTGAACTTGTGGCTTTCCTTGCTCTTTTGAGAGTGTTTCAGTCAAGCACAATAATATTATGCTTTTAAGCAGCTGTACTTTGGGACTTCCACTCCCAGGAAACAAACGCAGAAGCTTAAAGCATGTGGTTTTTCTGCAAAGTTCAGTGTAAAGTTTCTGCTAAGATCAGTATAAAGTTGTAATAACTATTTCAAAGCAACCATGGCAGAGTGGTCTCATTAAGCAGAAACAGTTAGCTGTATGGTGCAGACAGTGGCTGAATTTTGTAATGACCTCCCAACACTACAAAGACATGCATTCTCCTGCATGTTAAAGAAACAAGAGTTGTCCATCCCTTCTAGCAGGAGCTGACAGGTGGACTTACTCAAGGCTTGTCTTGACCGTGCAGTCAATTCTAGTCATCTCAAGTATTTGACTCTATTTCAAGTCTTGTAGCATGCACATACAAGTACACAGAGTCCACTCAGTGCAATCTGTACCTCAAGAGTATTATGATGTTGGCTGCCCCAAAAGACAAGTCTAGATGAAGGCATGACTTGCCAGCCACTATCACAGTAATTGTACAGGGCAGTTCTGTTCAAAACCTGCTAGAACTTTGTCTTTCCACAGTATGCCTAGAAAGGACAGGTGATGTTTTTGCGGCATTTCACCGGAAAATGAGTCATTGCCCCCCTCCCCAAGATGTAGTGCGGTTACCTGCTAAAGACTCTCTCACAGTGGGACCAATCTTGCTGGAGCTGCCCTGAATCTAGAGTGCTCATATGAATGTAATGAACTACGTAATGAGCCACTGCAAAGAGTTATTTTCCAGGGAAATTCATGACATGCTCATCTGTACAAAGAAGACTGGCCACTTATGACTGATTTTTGTCATTGTCTCTGGAGATACGACTTGTGAGAGGCTCCCTGAGTGGGCATTAGGGTGCAAAGGGTGGTGGTAAAGAAAGTAAAATTCCCTCCATAGCAATGGCATCATTGCAAGTTCTGGTGAGAAATGAACTCAGAGTGCTGTGAATTTCCTAGGGAAGAAAGGTCAGGGTGGTGGAGTGTGAAAGGGTAGGTGGGCTCTCCTCATATTTCAAGGTAAGGTTTGCCAGCTCCTTGAATCACCTAAGCCTTGCATACTGGGTCAGACCAAAGTCCTGTTCAGCTCAGTGTCCCCTGACTGCTAGTCCAGCAGTGGCCCATAATGGAGGCATGTGAAAGAATGGAGGAGTGGAGGCACGGGGCAAGTATATAGTAACGTTTCCTCAATGTAATGTCCTGTTCTTCAGTAGCTTGCAACTTAGACTTTCTCAGCTACTGCTGGGATCTTGGTGTTCAATAGCACTTGGAAAGCTTTTCTTTCTTTAATGAATTCTTCTAAGCCTTTCTCAAACCCACGTTAACTTTCGGTACCTTCAGCATTGCATAGTATCTACAGAATTTCCCCATTTTGACCAAGTTGTATGTGCAGTAGATCCTTCGATTTGTTTTAAACTGATCTTTTCACTGGAAGCCCTCTAGTCATGTATGATGAGGCGCAGTGAGCAATCATCGCCTGTTCCCATTCTCTATCCCACTTGTAATTCTACAGACCTCTGTTATAACCTCTATTTGTCATTACAATTCCCATTGGAAGAACTGTGGTCTACTGTTCTTCCTTCAGAAGCCATTCTTATCTTGAATCATACTTGTGGCCTTTTTCTGTACTTGGTGTTCCTTCAGAGATGGAGGACATAAAATAGCACATAGTACTTGAGAACCAGGATTGCACCGTGGATTTATATTGATGTTGATCTGTCTTATCACTGTAATTCTAAGATCTCCCTTTCTGAGTGGCAGTAGCTAGTTCAGAGCCATCAAAGGGTATCTTATGGTAGAACTGTCTTCTCCCTATGTACTTTACTGTGCAGCATTGAATTTTGTCTGGCACTTTGTAACAGTGTGTCAGCATGAGGCCTTTCACTAATCCTTTGCAATTGGCTTTTGACTTTTCACTGTTCTGAACCAATTAGTATCATGAGAAAACTATTCCTCATCCACCCTGTCCCTGAATCACTTCTGAACACAGTGAGCAACACAAATCTGTGTAGACCTTGATGAGGTATGTGGAGCTGAACAAGCACATCTACTGTTATGCGTGAACCTAGGACTTTCTACCTCGTCTTGTTGCTGAAGCGGTAGTGCAGCTATGTAGCTTTTATATTTGCTGACTATTTCTTTAAATACGTCTTGAAGGTCTTAGCTTGTGGGGAGTTTGAATTGCTTTTCTTTTAGCCCTAATGATGTGTTTTGATTTGTCCGAAGCTTAAGGACTGTGTTTAGTAGAAATCCATAAAGGTTATAGAGACCCTCCCTGAATTTGCAACTGCCTTTGGAGCCTGCACTAACTGTGCACTCAGAAAAGTTGGTTGGGTCTTAAATCCACTGGCAGATCAGTGGAACAGTGTCCATTTACACTAGCTGGCACTGACCAGGTCTTATCACCCTCCAGCAGATCAACTAGAACACGTGAAAGCCTCCAGACTTTGCTTCCAGAAATTACCCCAGGAAAGATGTGAAAATTAAAAGTTGAAGCCCAAAAGATGTGTGCTAAAATCAAAGGCCTTGGCTGTTCCTCTGTGTCACAATGCTGTAACTTTAGCATGATTTCCAATGCTGCAATGTGTAGCTGCTAACGTGAAATCCTAGGAAATTATTTTAATCTTCATTCCCTTGAAAGAAAGATTGTGTCCAAATGTTTCCCATGCAAGATAATCCAGTTATGTGAACAGAAGGGAAAAAGAACCCCACAAACCGAAACCCAGGCCCACCAGTTACATGTAAAGCAACTGGAAACAAGGAGTTGTCTTCAATGTGACTCCCTGCTTAGAGCAAATAGTTTCCTGAAAGCTGTGCCTTCCACTTCTGGAAACCTGTCAGTCTTTCTCTTGTGATGATGGTGAGTGTCAACTGTTTCATGGAAGCTGGTTGTTTTAAAATATACCCTTGGTTTAGATAAAAAAYGTCAAGGCCTGATGGGAGGACTTGAGTGATGAAGATGATGTACACCGCAGCAGGAGTTCTTCATATCTGAGCTGGTATCTGTGGAGTCCCACTGAAAGCTTGTGTCTACCAACTGGTCTTTTCCTCCCTTGTGTAGACTTTGCATCCCCTTCTTAGCACTGGCTTGCAGGATTTCAGGTCTGTCCACATGCTGTCCTGTAGGCTGTGCTTGTTTTGTGACCTGGAATGCAGGCCATCCTTTGCACTGTAAGTGCATGCATTGCATGCATTTAGCATTTCATTGGGATGGTTCTGGTTATGGTATCTGCATACCTAACCTGTGAGGAAGGAAAGGGGTGTCCCCATTGCATTGTGGGGTGCTGAAGCCCAGGGTATTTTAAGCTCAAGGTTGCACAGAAAGCCAACTCTGTCTTCCCCATCAAGCATTTTGCCATGTAAACAGTCCTTACTACTCTTCTTTACAATGTTTACAAGAGTTTAATTTCTTTGTTTATGCCTTGCAGTGACTTCTAGTTTCCTTTTCTCTCTTCCTGCAGAGACAACTTTCTTTCAATTCCTCCTTGCATGATCTGTCAGAAACTGTGGAAGCTTTGAGAGAGAGCCTTGGGAAGCTTGTTAAAGAGGTAAGGAGCACCTTCGTGTCAGGAGAACACATCACCGTGGTTGCTGTCTTAGCCTGCAATCGAGCACAAGAAGCATGAGTCTCCTTGGTGCAGCTCAAAAGTCAAATCCCTGGCTTGTTTTGAAAATTCCCCCCATCCTACAGCTGTTCTCCCTGTGTCAGTAGAGGCAGCAATGCACTTTGCAACCCATTGGCACTTCAAGTTACAAACACCATAGGAGTTTATCAGATGCGTGACTAAACATTGGGTCCTCATGGGAGGAGCAGGAATTGAGACCTTTTCTGTGGGGTTTGCCTTCTCAGCAGTGGCACAACTGTTGGGCTTGCAATACATTTGCTGCCTACCAGTGCCTTGCAAACTACATGTGGAGGTTTGCCTCCTTTCTAGTTTTTTTCACTCAGTTGCCAACCATGTCAGGGTTGTTACTTGGTTCTATCTACTGGTCTCTGGGTGTGGTGAGGGTATGGTATGTGAAGGAGATGATGTGGCTGTTCTAATCTAAATTAGTAGCTATAGGCTACTGTTTGCTCTTTGTCTAACTAGCTTTTTGGTCTTTGTGGGGCAATGGCATCACAACACTGGCTGAGAAAGGCTTTGGCAAAACATAAATAGCGATTTGCAGAGGCAAAGTGACATTACAGAGACTGTAAGTATTTGTTTTTGCAGGTGAAATGATGGATTAAGAAAAAAGCCCTGCATGCCTAGCATGAGTCAAAAGTCAAAAACTGGGATTTTTTTTTTGAGCCAGAAACTTATCTTAGTTGCTTTTTGGCTGGCTCTGACTTCGAAGTGCTGCTACTAGGCAAAAACATTCTCTCCCTGAAGCAGAAATCACAACCATCTAAACTAAACAATGCCGCCTCCTCCTCCTTGCCTTTGCTAGGCTCCTGTCTTTGCATCAGAGCAAGGGAGCTCAGAGCCATGAACGGCAGTAACCTCCGAGAGCAAGCACAAAAGCGGGTCACTTCAGGTTAGCGTGTGCTCCACTCCCACGGAGGGGCGGCTGCCGGGAGCCAGCGCCATGCCAGCCAACAATTCCTGGCACGCATCTCTCCCACAACCTGCCGCCGGGTCCCATTTACAGTGAAATTAAGATGATTCCAGGATCAGCTTCAGTTAATACTGTGGCAGAGCTCTTGCTGCTAGCAGGGAGGCTGCCCTTCAGAGTTTGATTACAGCTGTTTCCCGTTATGTCACTTAAGCTTGCCTTTTTTTCTTGTCTGGGATAAAAATAATTGAAACCATGTGATACTCAGTTTGCTGATGTGGCCGAAAAGGTCCCAGGGTAATGTGCCTTTTGCTTGGCAGCTGTTTTGGGTCGGACTACCTTTTATTCTGCCCTATTGCTGTGCAAACAAAGGCAGCTTTTTCCTCTGCATACAGCGTGAGCTGCTCCAGATGGCTTGACCGAAAGTTACTTCTTATTGTCTGGC
Organism: Phoebastria nigripes; assembly: GCA_035582835.1. Classification (NCBI taxonomy): domain Eukaryota; kingdom Metazoa; phylum Chordata; class Aves; order Procellariiformes; family Diomedeidae; genus Phoebastria; species Phoebastria nigripes. Next base: position 159,858 of record JAYKAV010003111.1, read on the forward strand.
AGGCTGATTTCTGTGTGAAAAGGAGGGACTTGCTCCCTTGTTTCGAAGGGCAGCAGCTTGAGGGGGTGGAGAGAACTATTGTTTGTGCCATGTCTAGGAGCCTTTCTAGCAAGGAATTTTAATTAGAGAATGGTGTGAACAAAATATTTGTCTCTGAGTATGGGGATTGATTGGATCTGTGTCCCTGGGCTTTTAAATCAACCTAGGAGGGCAGATTAAGCACCAAGAGCAAGGGCGACTATTAAGAAACACTTAATAGTCAGAGAGCCAGGTCTGATGTCTGGGAGAAGAAATAGCTCAGTAACCCTTCACACAAGTTATTTGCTTCCAGTGGTGTGAACAGAGCAGCCCTGCATGTCAATTGTAAAGTTGCTGGTGCCAAAGACGAAAAAAGCTCCTTGCTCAAACTGTTTTAAAATTATGTGTAAAAATGTATTTGCTAATGCAATCCCTCTGCAAGGTGGTTAACACCTCATATGTTCATGGGAATTAGCTGCTCTTTTTATTTGTGTACCTTTGCTCATGTTAGGGAGTTTATGGTACTTTAGCTAAAGCAGTAGACTTTTTGCTGAGAAAAAACAGCTGTTTCACCAAAAACTCCCCAAGGGGTCCCTTTGAATTGGACACTCAAATTGTCACACCTGAAATGCAGCCTTGGCCTTTTGGGTGAGGTATCATCAAATCCAAAAATCCACATGAGCATATGTAACCAACAAAAGCTGTTGTCTGACATTTTTTTCATTCATGTCCTATGATGCTAGTGTCCTGTCAGTCACCCTGAACCCGTGGAGCCAGATTGAGTGGCACCAGGATGCAGACAAAGCAGCAGTGAGTAGCAAGGAAATGAAAGTACACTTGAAGCAGTCACTCTGGACACACATGCTGAATCCCCAGGCTTTAGCTGTTCTCACAGCTGTCTTCCATCATATCAATGTGTCATGTGTTTTCAGGCAGCTAAAAATAGAGGCTCCTTGTGTATGTGACACATAGTAGCTGTTGTTTAGCATCAAGAATTTTTGTCCAGATGTTGGCACATCTAAAGCATGCACAGTGCTACAGATGAACACAAAGGGTCAGGTTTGCCTCCCAGTGTAAGGCTGGAGACTCTGGCTGTGCTTTCCGTGGATGGAACTTGGATTGAATTGTTCCAGCACACCATCGCTTTCTGCATTGCTGCTGGCTGGCTTTGCCAGCTGTCCTAGACTTTGATTATCTGCATTTTAGTTAAACGAAGGTGACAAAACCAATACACAGTGAGCAAAACTGGCAGATGGTCTTTGACTGACTCTGTTATTGTCTCTGAAAACAGGGCAGTTGGGCCACGGCAGCTAAAGTTGTTTCTGAGATGCAGCTGATAAGCAGTTACAAATAGGTGTCTCGGCAGCTCTGCTTGCCCTTACTAGTGCATGTTGCTGTTGTGGGCAGCACAGCAAGAACATCCAAGTTAATGTCACCTGATACTCCAGTAGCAGTCAAGAAATCAGATCAAATGCTAGAAAAGATTTAAAAAAGGATAGAGAACCAGCTGTAAGATGTTACCATGACACTATATAAAACTGTGGATTGCCCTCCTGTTCAATATGGAATGCAGAACTAGGCCTGTCCTCTCCAAAAAGGGATAGCAGAACTGGAAAAAGTTCAGAGAAGGGCAATTAGGACATTTAGAAGTGGAAAGACTTTCACACAAGGAACAAGGGAGTAGGCTGGGACTTGTCAGTTTGGAAAAGAAATGAGTTGGAGATATGACAGAGGTCTATAGAGTTGAGTGGCCCAGAAAAAAGAGATAGGGATTGAATGTTCACTGTCTCTTCCAGTGCAAAAAACATGGCACCTAATGGAGCTAACTGTAGCTATGTTAAGGAGAGGGGAGAGGAGGTTCTTTCCAGTGATGTGTTGGATGTTAAATACTTGTAGGTGTTCAAAACTCTAGGAGTTTATCATGGAAGAAATTCATTTAGGGTTAGGAAGTAGAAGTTCCCTGAGCTGAAAATAAATGGAAGCTGGAAGGTTACTTGGGGGAAGTATCCTACATTCTTGCCCTTGCCTTATTTTTTCCTTACATCCACTTACTGTCACCAACACAGAGGTTACTGAGATAAAAAGACTTTTAGTCTGTATGGACACACCTCTGCCGATGTTCTTACATCTCCAGGCAGGGAGTCTGAGAGCATTGCTCGAGTATAGCATGAAACCAGTGCTCATGGAGGTGCGCTGCTTTTTCCGTTGTGGTGAGCTTGGCCACGCCTCTGAGTATGGCGACGTTAAGACAGTGAGTGTCTCAGGCTGAGCGCCTGGTGCTTTTGTTCATGACATATTGTGGGTAGACGCTTAGGCCAGACAAATGAGTCTGGAGGTACCAATCGTCCCTGCCAGTTGTGCGTTGTCACCTCAAGCCTGGTGTCAGGCCGGTTGGGCAGGAGAAGGCTCCTTGCTGTGGCTGGCTGTGTGCACAACTCGTGCTGTGATCAGGCTCCAGGCTGCAGCTGGGCTTGTTTTCAAGGGTTTTCTGGGAGTGCTGTTGACAACAGGGCAGGGAGGTGCTGGGGTAGGGACAAGCAATACCGATCTAGGAGGTCAAACTGGCTGCCTGGTGTAAATCAGCGGAGGCTTGCTGACCTTGGTGGAATTGTGCYAGGTGACACTGCTGGGGCCTGCAGCTCATCCAGCCTGTCCCCCATGAGCTGCACTCACTTTGTGTTGTTCCTTACTCCCTCTTCTGACTTGATGCACCCCACCCCACCCAGTGTGAGCCGTTGCACAACTGGGAGGAGAAGTGGATTCCACGTGAAGGAAGGCAGGAACCACCCACAGCACTGGAGGAGAAAACTTAAGAATAAAGAGCTTGGCAAGGGCACATTCCTTGTGCATGCACAGAAGATACCTCCTTCTATGTTCTCCCACTGTGGCGGGGGGAAATGTGCTTTCCCTGGTCTTTACTGTTGATGTTGCATTCAAGGGGATTCTCATCTGTTCAAAAACAGATGTGTGATTTGAAGGAGAGTGGCAAGATCTTCTCCCTTTGCTAATCCTGTTCCTATCCCTGCTTTCACTCTCTTCTCCCACCTCCCCCTCCAGTTGCTGAGCATGAAGAGCTGGAGCGACATGAGGCAAGAGGTGATGTTCCTGACCAACGTGAATGCCTCAAACTCCTCAACGCAGATCTACCAGGCTGTGTCGCGCATTGTGTGCGGCCATCCCGAAGGTGGAGGGCTCAAAATTAAATCCCTCAACTGGTATGAGGATAACAATTACAAAGCGCTGTTTGGAGGCAACAGCACTGAAGATGATGTCACTAACTTCTATGATAACTCCACAAGTAAGTGTAACCCTGGCATGGCCTAAGGTCCCATCTACTTCATGGTTGTCATTGCTAGTGTTTCCCAGACTTCCACAGATGAAAGCAGGTGGTCCTGAGGGACAGAATACCTTCTGCTGTTTCAGAAAGGCATGCACATGCTGCCTCCTGTACATGCCCTTAAGGCCAGCAAGGTTATCAACATGCAAGGGATTCCCAAGGGCCTTGTGTAGAGTCCACAGAAGGCTGTTCAGTGCACCTCCTTCAGGGGGAGAGGGAGCACAGTCATGTGCAGCCTTTGGAAATCTGGCCTTTTCTGGACAAATTTTGCTCGTGCCATGCAGCGGGGTTGTGGGAGCAGTGCAGAACTAGCAGTGTGGCTCTCAATGCTGGAGGCTACCTGGGTGCTCCATGTTTGCTGGGCGGACTGTGGAGGCTTGGACTGAAGGGGTTTTTATGGAGCTTTGCAGTAGAGGATGGTTTTTGTTGTCTTACAAATGCTGTGCTTTCAGCTGTGACTGTCCTTAAAGCCCACACAAGATGGGCATATGCCTTCTGCAGTGTCGCTGTGCTGTTCAGCCACTCACCCTTGTCCTCTCCTTCTCAGCACCTTACTGCAATGAGTTGATGAAGAACCTGGAATCCAGCCCGCTTTCCAGGATTATCTGGAGGGCTTTGAAACCCTTGCTGATTGGGAAGATCTTGTACACTCCAGACACACCAGCCGTAAGGAAGGTCATGACTGAGGTAACTCCAGCCCTATCTTCTGATATGCAGAATGAGGTGTGTCCTCTGGCTGTGCAGCTTAGCTGCTCTGTGTTAAATTGGGCCCAAACACAAGCCTAGAAAGGATTGCCTGCAAAGCACAGCCTCCCTAGTCTCTCACCTCCAATGCACTTGCTCAAGGAGAAAAGGCCAGGCTGAACTCTTTTTCTAGACTTGGCTGGAATCTTTCCTGGTGGTGCCTCTTGATTATCCACAGGCTTTGCATCTCTGATGTGGGATATGGGAGTGGGGAAGACCTTGATAAGCCTTCAGGTGTCCTTCCTCTTCTCCACTGCAGGCTGGTCAGCGGATCCTTAATCATTTCCAATTGTGGTTTACCTAGTGTGCTCTCTAATTCCCCAAGCTCCCTCAGCAAGACTCTTCTAGCACATGGAGAGGGGCTGCCTCTGTGTGTGCCCTTCATCTCCAAGGCAGAGTCATCCTCCACCAAGCCTTGAAAGGAAGCCACAGGCATCCACACTCCCTGTTGTTTTCCTTCCAAGTGCACTTGATTTTTCCCTACTCTGGTCCTTGCAGAAGCTGAACTGCTGTTTGAATATAAGCAAGACTCAATAGTTCGCTTGACGGGTCAATGCACCCTCTCAGGCCGCAGTGGAACTCTGCCAGCTTTTGGAAATAACGTTCCTCTCTTCTTTGCTAACAGGTGAACAGGACGTTCCAGGAGCTGGGTGTGTTTCGTGACCTCGGGGGCATGTGGGAGGAGATAAGCCCAAAGATTTGGACGTTTATGGAAAGCAGTCAGGAAGTGGATCTCATTCGGGTCAGTATGCTGTCCTGGCCAGAACCACCACTGTCATCTTCTGCAATAAGTGATGAAATACTTATTTTAGATGGTGCTTCAGTGCTGAGCTGGGCAGATAAATAGTATGGATGGGACCCCTTCTTGAAACATGTTGTGATTGTACCAATCTTGCATTATGCTTGGCATTCCTTCCTTCATGTAACAACGTGCTCCAAACAGGAGCAGTGCGTGTTCTACACCTGTTTCTAATCTGTCTCTGCGAGGACATGGGCTGTTTCTTCCACAGTTTTGCCTGAATGTGCTATGAATATCTGGCTTGGGGTATTTTTGTAAACTGGGGACCTGTGGAGTTGGTGACATGTTCAGCTCCCTGTGCTGTGCACTTCTCCACAACAGTGCTCTCACGATAGAAGCAAAGCGAGAAGTCATATACCTAGATCAGATCCTGGAAGGTGCCAGGTGGCCTTGGGCCCCATTGGGTACGTAGGAATTGAATGGTTATCATGCTAGAGCTGAACCTAGATGCCTGGCAGTAATCTGGCACAAATCTTGTAAAAACTTAATTTGGAGTTGCATGGTACACTTAATTTAGTAATACTTGGGTGCTCATGGGAGAAGAGCAAACACCACCCTATGGCTGATCGCTTCATAACGTGCCATGCATACTAGACCATGAAGAAGGTACTGGGGGTCTTGTTTGGATTTGACATGCTTTCTGCCAGCCTGTTGGCTCCGTGGAGTGTTGTGCCATGTGCTAGACCTGCATTACTGGGGCATTATCTGCTTAAGTGGCTTAGTTCACCGTTGGTTCCCTCAGGTGCAACTCTGAGGGGTGGATCTTTGCACCTGCGCTGATGTATTTGGAAGCACAGTGATGTAAAACTGGGATCGCGCAACAGGGAAACGGTTGTAGAGTAGCTCTTCCTGCTGTATCTGCAAGGCAGCTGGTTGGGTGTCATAGTGCAGCTGTTATACAGAGACTTCCCCAGGTCTTTTAAGGCCTGAAGTTCATTCCTTGTTTACCCCAATGTAATGCTGTGCTGAATAGTCTCTGACTTGCCCTGTTGCACTTCCCCATCAACATGACATACTAGAGGGTCAGAGACATCGTTTTCATCACTCCTGTACCTCTGTTGGCTTTATGAAAGTTAATTCTGTAGATGTTGGCATCAGGGAGGTGAGAATCGGGGCCACCAACTGTAAATTGAACCGTTTGCTGCAGAGAGTGCAGACAGAAAGTCAAGGTTTGGATATTGGTTTGCAGTTGTGTCCTTTGAAAAGTGAATGTTGCTGCATTTTTTTTTTTTTTAAATGAGCCCCAGGCTTTTCTGGTTTTGTATTTTATGCTTCTTGTTAACCCTGCTGGCTCTGGTAGTTAATTCTTGATCTCCCAGCAGTCTGGTCTCCTCCTCTGTATTGGTGCTGTAGCAGGGGCTCATTTGTTGTCGCCTGTTGCAGTTTGCACAAGCAGGAGTACTTCACTGTCAATGCCTGGGCAGCATCCCATTCAGTTTAGAGGTGCAGCATGGATCACTTGTACATGAATAGGCTGAAACATAGAGTTGCCCATTTGTGGCTGCTTTCAAGGGGGAAGTCGATCCTTTGCTGTTTGTTAGCCACTGAGGCTGCCATGCTGCTGGGTTGACCGGTCATGACCTCCCAACTTCCTGGGTTGTCCAATCTGTTTGGCGTATTGCTTACTGCTGAAGGAGAGGAAAGTGCTTTGCTTGCCTGTCTCTGGCACTTCCAGCTTGATGCTAATGYGGCTGCTAACTTCAGGGAAGACAACATGTGCCCCTGGAGTTAAGGAGCTTTAATGTTGCCGCTGAACGTGATGAGGCTGAGCCCCTTCCCTGCAGGCATGGTGCCCTTCCTGCTGGGGAGGGTGGTGCGAGCCAACCTTGGGACACCAAATGTGAAGAGAGTGCAGCACGGCTGATCCCTGTTTGCTCGGATTTCCCATTCGCGTGTTCTCCTTTGCCAGCTTGGCCTGTTCTGTTTTCCCAGTTTGCGATGCTGTTTTTGTAACTGTGTGACCCATTACATTTTGGTTTGCTGGTAACAGCAGAGCATGGGGAAGCTCCTCACCTCTCCACTTCATTCTTTGTTCTGGCAGAAAATCCATTTCCTGTTTATATTGGTTATGATTTTTACAGTTTTCTCTTGAGCAGGGTTTTTTTTTTTTCCTCTCCCTACTTCAGTTCAACTCTGTCCTTTACAATTAATGCTCCCCTCCTGCCTGCCCTTACATTGTCTGCCCAGAGGACTGGTTTCTGCTTCAATGCCAGGTGCTTCCACTTGAATTGCACTTGTGTGGGGCGTTGTGCATACATGTAGTGGGGCAATAGCCCATCCTCAGAAAGCTAGCAGTTAAACCAGGTGAAAAAAGCACTATCCCAGATAGGAGAACAGAGAGGCAGGACATCATGGCTGTATAGGGCTGCTTCAGCCAGCCCTGGCGGTGCAATAGCAAAATATGTAAGAAAAGTCATCTGGTCTCTGGTGCTGGTATTTCTGCTCAGCACTGTGATGGTTCAGCCTCCAGCCATGCCACAGTCCCTCTCCATCCCAGCCAGGAGCAGAGGTTTGTTTGGGAGAGATGAGCAGAGCTTGGCAACCACCATCAGCCAAATGCATTTCTTCTGAACACACATCTTCCTCTTCCGTGTTTTGCTGGTGCAAGACCTGGTTTGCATGTGTGGGGTGCAGAGCTGTGTGTGGCTCTCTGCTGCCCTCTCCTTGGGAAACGGGTGGCAGGACATGGAGGCAGGCAGCCAGCTTGCAAAGCACACCCCATGGAGTAGCTATACCGGGGGAGGCACATTCTTTGCAATGGAAGGGTAAGGGAAGGACCCCACCATGCTGATCTTCTCAGTATGACAGAGGGCCTCTCCCTGCACCTTTTTAAAAGGAGTTTTCCCCGGTAGTACTCGTTTTCATGATGAGAGAGGAGATCTAACATTAATTCTCAACAACTATTTCTCCTTTGAAAACAAAATATCTGCAGACACTGCTGAAAGGCAAAGCTCTCTGGGACCTGCACTTGCCAGCTTCCAACTGGACAGTGGAGGACGTTGCCCGTTTCCTGTCAAACCATCCGGGGGACTTTGAGACAGCAAATGGCTCGGTATATACCTGGGTGGATGCCTTCAATGAGACAGACCGGGCTATCCAGACAATCTCCCGCTTCATGGAGGTGAGATCCTGCTAGTGGGGGCAAGGAGCTGGGGGAGGGCAGCAGCTTGGTCTCCACTCGCGCAGTGGGGCGTTACTGGAAAGGGAAGATCGATGTTCCTCAGTCCATTTTCTGTAAACGACCAGGCTTTAGTAGGGCTGAGTGCACAGCATGTTAGAAAATATCATTTATTCAGGTGTCTAAATATAGAAGTAGGAACCTAACTGTAGGCCTTGTCCTTAAGCTCTCGCTTTGGCCATTGCATGTGGTTTTGCACCCTGTTGTTACTGGGCGACTGAGGGCTGCTGCTTGCTTCGGCAGTGTAACAGCTCATATTTCGATCTGGGGTTTTAGCTGTGGACTGCAGTGAAGCTAGCAGCTGCTTTAAGCTGAGGAAGACATGGAAAATAATGAAATTTGTTCTACTTGTTACTTGGTCATCTTGGCAGATGGGTGCAAACAGAAACAGACCTTGGCCTGTCAGGGCCTTCAGGTCTCTCTGCTGATTTTTAGAGGCTTTGAATCAGAACTAGTTTATTGGTAACAGAGAAAATAAGGCTATCTATGGAAATTGATGCTTGGATGGGATCCTATAGCTGGTATTACAATGCTACCTAACCTCTTGTCCAGAAAATACCTTTGCTGGGGTATTTTTCAGTGATATATGTTTGACTGGCAAGTGACCATCAAGCAGGAAAAAATGACATCTCTAGCTACTTGCTGGGCTATCATGAGCCATTGCAAAGTAGTCCACCACTGCAGCCTTTTCTTGGGCATGGCATTACCATTGCAGAGTTCTCCTTTTTTCTCCCTCCCAAACGTAAACAAAGCACATTCTAGTTTGGTAACTTATCCCATAAACGCTTCCAAATCTGTCCCTGTCTAGTGTGTCAACTTGGACAAACTGGAGCCTGTGGCCACGGAAGTCCGGCTTATAAACAAGTCGTTGGAGCTTCTGGATGAAAGGAGGTTCTGGGCTGGCATAGTCTTCACTGAAATAGCTCCTAACAGCATAGAGCTCCCTCAACATGTGAAATATAAGATACGCATGGACATTGATAATGTGGAAAGGACCAACAAGATCAAGGATGGGTGAGTCCTGACATGCTGTCTTATGAACAATTTCTTATCAGGGATGTGGTGATGAGGATTTCTAACAGAAAGGTCTTGTTCCCTTGGTGCAGGTACTGGGATCCTGGTCCCCGTGCTGATCCCTTTGAGGACATGCGCTACGTTTGGGGAGGCTTTGCCTACCTGCAGGATGTGGTGGAACAGGCCATCATCAGGGTGCAGACAGGCACGGAGAAGAAGACAGGAGTTTATGTGCAGCAGATGCCCTATCCGTGTTACGTGGATGACATGTATGTATGCAGGCTGCTTCAAAAGCTCCCAGGAGGATTGTGGCTTGGGAGGCATGGGCTCTTGTCACTCCTCAGGCATGGTTTATGTCCCTACTCTCAGTGGGGGAGCAATCTCCTTAGTGTTCCTAATCCCTGGAATTAGGACACCTGCATGGAGGATTTAGAATATGTAATGACTTGCGGAGTCCTTCCCAGGAGAAGGACTGTCTGTACAGGACTTTTGCATACAGAGTGCGTTCCTGAGATGTGCCCATATCCCCAAACCTGATACAAGCAAAAATAGCACTGGGAAAAAAGCAGACCCCCAGGCACGGGACAGTGGAAAGAGGACAGCTGAGAGCAGTTCCCAGGAAAGGCAGGTGTCTGCACCTGCTCTTCCACTGAGCGACAGTTGCAACTCCAGCTCCCACTCTGGGTTGGTGATGTGCTTTAGACCCATCAGCCTCATTTCATGGTGAGACATTGATCCTGTGTCGTGCTCTGCACATGGGCTGCTTTGTGCAGTGAAGCCTTAGCCATCACCATGCTCTGCTAGCCCTTGAGTGGTACCTGAAGTTGCACTCATGTTTCTCACTCTGTTCTCCTGGCTCCTTTCCTTCTCTCAGATTTCTGCGTGTCATGAGCCGCTCCATGCCTCTGTTCATGACTCTAGCCTGGATCTACTCAGTGGCTGTGATAATTAAGGGCATTGTGTATGAGAAGGAAGCCCGGCTGAAGGAGACGATGAGGATTATGGGACTTGACAATGGCATCCTTTGGCTAAGCTGGTTCATTAGCAGCCTCATCCCTCTCCTGATGAGTGCAGGCCTGCTGGTGCTGATCCTTAAGGTGAGTTGACTGGTTTGGTCTGTGGCAGCAGAATCTAGAGCCTTGAGAGCCTGCTAAGCAGTGATCTGCACTGGCACGCTGGGGAGGAGTTAGTGAGTGTGGGTTGACCAGCAACTTTTTGGGAATAGGGTTTTGGAACAAAACAGGGCTGAGTGGCTGAAAACAGCAGGAGGGGCTGTAGTAGATTCACTGCTCTTGAAAAGATGCCTCTGGTACAGCCCCACTTCTGTGAAGGATGTTGGGCAAATTGCAGCAAGCCCAGCCTCCCCTGAGCAGCAGCTCTGCAGACCTGCTTGTACTAGAGCCACCTTGGAGAGCCCTTTCAAAGCCTGATGCACCTTTTATTTCCCTGCCAGATGGGGAATCTGCTGCCTTACAGCGACCCTAGCGTGGTGTTTGTTTTCCTCTCGATCTTTGGTGTTGTGACCATCCTCCAGTGCTTCCTCATCAGCACCGTGTTCTCCAGGGCCAACCTGGCAGCTGCCTGTGGGGGCATTGTCTATTTCACGCTGTACCTGCCTTATGTGCTCTGTGTTGCCTGGCAGGACTATGTCAGCTTCTCACTCAAGATCTTTGCGGTGAGTCTTGAGGAAACTGTTTTGGGTACTGGGCCTCCACCAGTACGGCACTCAGCAGCTCTTTAGCTGGACACTGATAACAAGGGGGGGAGGTGGCAATGGAAGGATAATTCTCCAGTGTAAGAGGCTATGAGGGCTGGGCTTGGTGAAGAGGTTGACTGAACCTGCTAGGAGCTGCTGGGAGGGTTTTGCTGGCTTTGGTAGTAGAAGTAATTCAGCCAGACTGCCTTGATCTCTGTACACTGTGATGCTGTACCACCAGATATGCAGGATGAAGGAACCAGCTGCCTTTCCTCGGCACAGCACTTCTTACCTGTCTGGAGAGTGTGGCTGTTAGCCATCTCTTCCCTCACATAAAAGTCCAAAGAGCAAGGGAAAGAAAATAGGGAAACAAACAATTCCGGGTGGTGGTCCAGCAGAGGCTTCAGGCCTCGCTTGCTTGTTGGAACCAAGACTGAGTCTGCCACTCCCCCGCTGCAAATAGAGTGCTCCTTGGACCTTTGACTTCTCCTATAAGGCTCCTGGACCATGTATGTCCCTTAGCCTTGTGCTAGAGCTGAGCTGCCCAGTTGGAGAGTAGTTGTGAAAAACTGAATGCATGTTCATGCCTCCCATTTGCAGAGCCTGCTGTCTCCAGTAGCCTTTGGCTTTGGTTGTGAGTACTTTGCACTGTTTGAGGAGCAGGGAGTTGGTGTTCAGTGGGACAACTTCTTTGAGAGCCCGTTGGAAGAAGATGGCTTTAGCATCACCACATCTGCTGTCATGATGTTGTTCGACACCTTCCTATATGGGGTCATGACCTGGTACATTGAGTCCGTCTTCCCAGGTGAGGTCTGCTTCTGAGGGAGGATCATATCTTCACACTTTTAAATGGATCCTTTCACCCTACTCATTTGCCAAGGTGCAAATTGGGCCCATTTTTAAGCAGAGCCGCAGAAGGGTTATGGAGGAAAACCACAGACCAGCATCACAGTAAGATTGTTGCTGCTAATAGCAGTGACTGTTGCGCAGCACAGAGGCTGTGCCCCATTGTGGTGATGGCTGAGCTAGTCCCAGAAGCTTTGCTGCACTTCAGCTGTTCCCTTCTCTGAACTGCTAGTCCACAGACCCTGCTGCAGGGGAGGAGTTGAGAGTATCGGCACCACATGTGGCTGGTTAGCAGCTTCCAGCACAGGGCTTTTAACCCTGAAGTGAAGTCTGGGGGAAGTCTTACCCCCAAAGTCTGGCAGTGTCCTCATCATGAAAGATCTCTTCTTAGTCCTGCCTAACCTAGAGGCTTACTGGGGGTGGAGTATTTCCCGTCTTGTTTTGAAAGCTAATATGAGAAAAGGGACAGATGCAGTCAGGCTCATGTAATGCTTTTCTCTTTAGGCCAGTACGGGATTCCCAGGCCCTGGTACTTCCCTTTCACAAAGTCCTATTGGTTTGGCGAGGAACCACAGGACAGGCAGCACTCTCATCCCGACCAAAAGGGGCCTTCGGAAGGTAAGTGCTGGGCACAGAGCCTTTCTGCAGTGAAGTGTTATGGTCTGCCTTTTTGAAAGGAGAGTCCAAGGACAGCAGGACTGGCATGGCCAAGGTGAAATTGGTCATCCCTTTGTTATCACAGTTTGGGTATGCTGATCAGGTTGGTGTATCCAGATAAACCCAAGGTACTTTGCCCACTTGAGTGCAGGTGGGTACTCCAGCCTCATGGAGTTGAGAATTCCTCCCATTTTTGCTGAGCCTAGTGACACTGGAAATCTCCAACTCCCAGATGAGCCCAGTAGAGAGAAAAGAGCTGAAGGGCAACTTCTGTGGAAGGTTCCTGTACCTAAGGAAGAAATGTGGTCAGTTCTTCATATAGCTCATTTCTCCTTGGATCTCCACAGACTTGGGGGAATGTAATGTTTGTTAGAACTCCCACACAGTTGCTGTTAAAACATGTCATATCTCTTTCTACTTTGCTCTGATTTCTTCCAGTCTGCAAGGAGGAAGAGCCTATGCATCTGAGCCTTGGTGTTTCCATCCAGAACCTGGTCAAGGTTTATCGTGATGGCAAGAAAGTTGCTGTAGATGGTCTCACACTGAACTTCTATGAAGGACAAATCACCTCCTTTCTGGGACATAATGGAGCAGGGAAAACCACTACAATGTAAGAACAAAATAATGCTTTAAGACTGCGGGAGAAGTGACTCTGAATACTGCAGTTCCTATCAATATGGTAGAGGTAGCTGTACAACTGCAATGTACAAGCTGGTGCAGACTAGCGTGCTCCACTGATTTCAGTGGAGCTCTGCCGATTTACCCTAGTTGTGCAGCTGCCTCAGAAGATGCACAGATACAGGGGATTGAAACTGGAGATAGTTCAGGTTGAGGCTGTGCTGAATGAATCTGCTGGCAGCATTTTTTAGTAATGCCATTTGTGATTCTGACTTACCAATGTAAGGAAATGAGTTGGGACTGAAAGGATGAGAAGCTTTTAGAGGAAAAAATATTTCTTTCAAGCAGAGTCACGTGGGTGTGCTTTGATCACTGTTAAAACAATTGGAGCTGATTTTTTTTTTTTTTTTTTTTTATCCATTAGTGGGATGTTTCTCAGAGTACTTTCCTGATGTGGGAGTTCCCCAGGACTTCCACCCTCTCTTCATTCATCCATCCTGGCATGTGCAGCAGCCATTTGCTAGTGGTGGAACTTGCTTATCTGTTTGTGTTTGTCCTTCAGGTCCATCTTGACTGGCTTGTTCCCTCCAACTTCGGGTACAGCTTTCATCCTGGGCAAAGATATCCGCTCTGAGCTCAGCACCATCAGGCAGAACCTGGGTGTCTGTCCGCAACACAATGTGCTGTTTGACTTGTGAGTAGCATCTGTGGGACGCAGGGCTGGTGTTATCTAACAGATGTTTGGGTTTTTCAGGAGACAGTAGTGTGCTTTCAGCTAGGACAGTCTTATCTGAGTGCATGGTGTGAGACAGTGCGGTGGTGTGAGATTGGTACAAGGACATTCTGTTTATTAGCATGTTCGTACATGCCTGTGAATTATCAGCAAGAGCCTATTCTCCTCTCTTTAAAGAAATCTACTCCGTTAAACTTAACTAGGCCAAACGTTTCCCCAGTGCCTAGTGATCTGGGATGTTTGGGGTACTCTGTCAAGCACACTTAAAGGAGGAATATTTACATTGGTGCTGAATAGCCACACCCTGAAATCAGGCCCAAGCTGAGCACACCCAGTCTGTAGCTCCTTCCTGAAACCTCGGCCTCAAAAGATGTTTTCCCAAGCAAACAAAGGTGCTTGCTGTAATGCTAGTGCAAGGGGTGAATCCCAGCATGGTGCTCTCAGCTGTGCTCTGAGCCTGCTGCTGTTCCCTAGGCTGACTGTGGAGGAGCACATCTGGTTCTACGCTCGGCTCAAAGGGCTGCCGGAAAAGAAGGTGAAAGAGGAAATGGAGCAGATGGCAATGGATGTCGGTTTGCCTCACAAACTGAAAGCTAGGACAAGCAAACTGTCTGGTAGGTTCAGCTGCTTTTACGTTTTCTCAGCTGCTTCCTCAGCCCCAGAAAAACTCTTAGGTTTCACAGAGGCTGCATCACGGACTGTGGTTGGATCCTCCAATTAAATATAGACTACCACACAATTAAACACTTAAGGAAATCAGTTAGTTATTAAGTACCTAATCAGTATATCTTAGTAAACTTAACAATCTTACACTATCTTATGCAGTCTAATAGCCATAACAAGTCACTCACTTTCTCCGAGTATTTTGTACTTGTTTCCATCACAACACAGTCCAGCTACATGTGATAAGTGTTCTCCAAACACTTGCTAATATGTTCGGGGTTTATGGGTTTAGGCGAGAGTGGCTGAGACCATAATCTCCAAGTCCCTTGCTGTTTGTGAACCGTATGTGTGTTTCTTATGCTGACTTCTGCTTCTTCAGTTGGCGTCCTAGAGTGTCCTTTCCCTTTGTTCAGGAACAGCAGGATTCCTGTGTCAGTCTACCAGATAGCTGAGGGACCGAGTCTCCTTTGTTTCTGACTCAACTATCAGCACAGACTGTGCATTTGACCTTGGGAAGGGAGAGCAGGTGGCCACAGGTTGGCTTTAGTATTGAAGAGTGTAGTATAATTCCTTGCTGCTGCCTCTGGCACACTTCCACAGGAGGCGTGTCTCTTGGGGACCTATTTCTGCAGCTCAAGCTCTGGAGACCTGTGCTCCAGATCCTCAAATATGGTTAGGCCTCCAAGCTGGCGACTTAGTACTGCCGATGTTGAGATAGTATGATTCAGTTACAGAAGGGCTTGCAAGGTGTGGTTTCCTGCAGTAGGAGGAGAGTTGGACTCCACTGAGGGAAGACCATCCAGATGAATTATCCCCTGACCTGAAGGTGATGGGACCCTGAAGGCCTGAAACAGTAGCAGTGCTTGGTCTTCTCAGTATGCAATTCTGCTTTCTCTTGGAGAGCTCATTATCCACTGTGCTGCAGCTATTGTGGTTCCCCTCATCTCTGCCTCAGCCTGAACACCTCTTTCTTCTTGTGCCTGTCAGGTGGCATGCAGAGGAAGCTCTCAGTTGCCTTAGCCTTTGTTGGTGGCTCCAAGGTTGTCATTCTGGATGAGCCTACAGCTGGGGTGGATCCTTATTCTCGTAGAGGGATATGGGAATTGCTCCTGAAGTATCGGCAAGGTATGTGGTCGTCTTCTCTACTCCTAATGAATGATTTTCTTTTGCTTTCTATGACACAATCTGATTCATGACTGTTCCCAAAATAGCAATGTGTCTTTGCAAATCTGTTGTTGCCTGCACTGAGGAGGGAACAAAGAGCATGCAGGACAAGGGTGTTCTGATCCCTCATTTGTCCTCCTTTCTCATCCTATTCATGTTAAAGCTCATGAACAAAGTTCCTCACTGGGTTGTGAGGGCAGTTAAAGTCAGAAATTCACCCTCGGTGTGCAGCAGTGTCCTGTTCTGCTCTGTGCAACCAACCTTGCTGACTTGAAATTAACCTGCCTTTGCTGAGCATGACAAGAGCCTGGAGAGAGTGGGGAGAATAAACCCATGACAGCAGTTGTGAACCTTTTCTGTACTGCTAGCCTCGTTCAAAGGAGCCTGGACTTGTGGTGTCAACCTCCCATCCAACTTCATGTCAAGATCCATGAAGGCTTTGGCGTTGGAACGTGGGTATGGTTGACTTACCAGCAGTGTCTTCCCTTGCTTTCTTCCAGGCCGCACTATCATTCTCTCCACGCACCACATGGATGAGGCAGACATTCTGGGGGACCGGATTGCCATCATTTCTCACGGCAAGCTCTGCTGTGTTGGCTCTTCTCTTTTCCTGAAGAACCAGCTGGGAACAGGCTATTATTTGACCCTGGTCAAGAAGGATGTGGATTCCTCTCTGAGCTCCTGCCGAAACAGCAGCAGCACAGTGTCCTATCTGAAAAAGGTAGAGCTGACCCTTCCTGCTCATATTCATTCTTCCTTCATGAAATCTTAGGCTTATGGGAAGCAGCAGCTAAGATTTTTTGTGGTAGAATGTCTCACAGAGAAATCCCTTACTCTTTAAAAGAAGTGTTACTTGCTTTTATAGGTACTATGCCAGATCGTGTATGGTTGTATGTCCCATGCAACAGTTTATCTCCATTATAGTTTCTTTCAATGCCAGTGGTCCAAAGCTGATCGGAGAGATACAGAATAGATGAAGTGCACGCTTTAGTACACTCCCTTCTATAACTGTGACCTCTTACTTGTATTTCAGCCCTTTGCAGTGGTATGTCACCATTACTTTCTGACTCCTCTGTGGAGTATCCAGCATGTTGCAGCATCTGGTTGGAGTTACCTAGAGCGTAGCATCTGATGGGCCCCTTTTTGATTAAACAGCAGGAAACAATGGTTGTCTTCTCTTTTGTGACCAGGATGACAGTGTCTCCCAGAGCAGCTCTGACGCTGGCCTTGGCAGCGACCATGAAAGTGACACACTGACAATAGGTGAGGCTTGGAAAGGAATGTAAGTTTCAGTCCCAGTGCTGACATTGCTCTATCTTTGACCTTGGACAACTGCCTTAACCTTGTGCCCCTGTGTAGCTACAGTCTTGGGACAATTATTGAATTCACAGGGATGGTATTTTTAAATCTGTAAATATTGGAACATTTTCGTTTAGTGAGCCATTTTGGGTTTAAGCTGTCCTGGGATTTAATAACCAAAGATTATATAGTTGCTAGGCCTGTTAGCAATATGTAACATTTGCTGGTGAACTGTATATCAATGACTTGCAGGGCTGCCAGTAGCATGTAAAAGCTCTCCCAAACTTTCATCCAAGCTTGTGTTAAATGTAAAAAGAAACCAGATTTTCTGTGGAAATGAGCTGCTTTCCAGAGATGTCCCATTTTCCCTCCTTTTCTTCCAGCAAGGTTTTTCAGGCTGAGCTCTTCTTTCCGCATAATGAGCAGTAACAAGATGAACACCATCTTTTCCTTTTGGTTCTTCTAGATGTCTCTGCAATTTCAAATCTCATTACAAAACATGTTCCTGAGGCTAGGCTGGTGGAGGACATCGGCCATGAATTAACCTATGTCTTACCATACAAGGCTGCTAAAGAGGGAGCTTTCGTGGAGCTGTTCCATGAAATTGATGACCGTCTCTCTGATCTTGGCATTTCCAGCTATGGGATCTCTGAAACCACCCTGGAGGAGGTGAGTGAACTGAAGATTCTTTTTGACTTAAACTAGGCGAAATGAATCATGGCAGAAATAAGAACAAGACAAATTCTTGTCTCTTCCTGTAAACACTTGCTGTGGAACAGGCAGGTTTGCGTTCCTCTCCAAAATGGATTGTCTTCAGCCCTGTTTAAGTGTGTGCTCATAGAAGCATGCATTAAAAACTGAAATGTAGTACAGGCAAGCATAGATAAGTCCTTTGTACTCAGTTGCAGTTCGCTGAGATGTCATGTGAAGGGGTTGGCCCCCAATTTGGCTTCTAATGACTGTGTAAACACCTTTGAGGTATTTTTAGGGATGCTTTGTGCTGCACTTAACTGAAAACATACATTTCAGTACCAGAGACCGTACTTTACAGAAACCACTTAGGCATATGCCCTTGTCAGGGATGTTTTTAGGGTTGTTCCTTGTGGCTGTGTTCCAACTGACAAGTCTCCGTTTCTTTTATCACAGAAGTGTCATGCACTTTATCCCCAGTTTATGTGAAATGTCTTTTTTTAAATAATGACAAGGGAAACTGAAACTGTGGTGTTGTCACTTATTGAGGTTGCCCTCCAGGTCCTCCCACAGCTGTGAGGGCCCTGGCTGCTATCTGCTATTTGAAAATGTTTTTTTTCTGGTTTAGGGAGAGTCCATGGGACAAGCCTCCACAAAGGTGCCTATTCAAGCATGAACAGGAGTGTGAGCACTGTCAGACTAGGAGGAAGATGGGATTCCCCAAATCTAGTAACTAGGTCTTTATCTGAGACATAGGAAAGAGCTTGTGTTTGAGATGCACCGAGAACTGACATTGGAAAGGGGGAGTAGCTGGTATGTGGCTCCTGGAAGCTGGAGAGAAGCCACAAAGTCCATGTCCCCATCATGTAGGGGATAAACCCTATATTCTCTGTTCTCATGCTGCATCTGTCAGTCTTGTGCTCTCTCATGGCATCTCCTGAAGCAGTCCCCACAATATCGCTCCTCTTCTAATTTTCACTGACACTTATCATTGCTTTTCAGATCTTCCTGAAAGTGGCTGATGATAGCGGTGTGGATGCAGAAACCTCAGGTGGGTATAGTTGTCTCCTACAGTGTTGAAGAGGACGTCAGGGGGAGGTCCCCTTTCGTATGGTATTTGTGCTGTTAAGCACAAGGCTGACCAAGCCTAGATATTTCAGGAGTAACATCTTGGTGCAGGGCTTAGCTCCCAGGAGAATAAAGGGTCTAGTGGGTATCTCAAATGAGGAGCATTCCTGGTCTCACCGGCCTTGGGCAGGTGGATGACTTTTGTGTATGGCAGCATGTCCAGCTATACAGTGACACATGCCAAGGTGTGACAGGCCCTGTTTCAGACTGAACTGGAACTCTGCTGTGCTAATATTTTAATGACCTAAAATATCTGTTCTTAGTGTACTTAACGCATGGTTTTATATACTGTTAATTTCTATTGACTCAGTGGTAGCGTGTTTATTTTGTAATGGTGGAGAGTTTCTAGTGTTTGAGTGTATTGTGAATTACTTAACTGACACTATTGTCTACTCTGAGGAATAGGAAAAACTCTTGACAGGATCAGACAACAGTAGGGACCAAATGACTTTCTGAGAGCAGCTCACTGCACTAAGTGCTTGTGCCAGCATTTCCTGATAAACTAGTGCTAGCAAATTGCACTTGGAGTCATATGCATATTAAGTGAGAATTTTCTTACAGTGAGAGCAGTCTGCAGTTTCCATTGCTAAATGGAAAAAAAGTGTCCAGTGCACTGCAAGAAGCTTCTAGGACAGCACACAAAAAGTGCTGTATAAAACATGTGACCCTTGCAGAGTGACAGTCTTGGTTTTACTTTTCCTGCACTGGAGTCGCTCCAGATCAGCTCCTCAGTTTGCATATGGAAGACATGTAAAATGAAAATGGTACTGCTTTGGTTTTTCTGGGGCTAATTGGAGATTAACTGAAGCAGTTCAGCTAATCATAACTGCATTATTTTCAGATGGGACATTGCCAGCCAGAAGGAACAGGCGTGTGTTTGGAGACAGACAGAGCTGCCTTCGTCCATTTACGGAAGATGATGCATTTGATCCTAATGATTCAGACATGGATCCAGGTATTGCTGGGGTTCAAGCCTGTTTTCTTCTTGTGGACACTCTTTCATATTATAAATACTGCAGATCTTCGGCTGAGACTGCCAAAGGAGTGGTGGTTTATTTGTCTTTAGGAATAAGTGGGGCAGTGCAGTATCCACAGCCTGCTCAATCCTCCCATCAAGGCTCAGAGAGATAAGGGTGAAAATGCATTCATGTGAATTTCTATTGCTATCTCTGCTCACCACTCTTTTTTTTTTTGATGAGTGCGAGTAGCTGCTCCAGCCATCACCGTGTGTCTCCAGCACAGAAGTGCCCAGAGAACATCTCTGTAAGTTTTTGAATGAGGGTCATTTCTTCTTGCTAGCAGAATCCAGAGAGACAGACCTTCTCAGTGGCATGGATGGGAAAGGATCCTACCAGATGAAGGGCTGGAAGCTCACCCAGCAGCAGTTCATGGCTCTATTGTGGAAGAGGCTGCTTATTGCCAAGAGAAGCCGGAAGGGCTTCTTTGCTCAGGTGAGAGCACCCAACACGTGCAGGGTCCCTCAGCAGGGACAGCTCTGGACCGTGCATTGTATTCAGAGTTGAAGGTGGGCAGAAAACCTCAAGGGAATATGGATAACCAGAACTGGTCTTCACTGCACATCTGAGCGAAATGGGGCCTTGTGCAAGTGAAAGGAGTTATACGATAACCAACTGGTTACAGTATTCTTGCACAGCAAGGATGCAACTAAGGTTCAAATCCAAATTTGGCCTTGAGAGCAGCATTTGGAGGCTGAATCGTCTGCCTCCCAAGTGAGTGCCCTGATTGAATGCTGGGATAGGTCTTGTATTGGTGTCTAGCAATGCCTTGGTGTAAATAGCAAAGACCTTCCTGGGAAACTTTGAAAAAGTTTTGATCCATTAAGTGACTCATACGTAGCTCCTGATGCTTCTGGGAACATCCGCTTTAAAAAGGGCTTGCTCTTTCCTTGCAATTTCAGATTGTGCTGCCAGCTGTCTTTGTCTGTATTGCTCTCATGTTCAGCCTGATTGTTCCTCCCTTTGGGAAGTATCCCAGCCTGGAATTACAGCCCTGGATGTATGATGAGCAGTACACTTTTATTAGGTATGTTTCTTGTGGCTTAGAAATGGTGCTAAATCCTACAATTCTGTTCTTTTCTGCAAATGTGAGTTACTGAGTTCCTTACCAGGTTGTTTAAATTTGTTTAGCTCAGAAGCGCATTTTAGTAGAGTCCTGGTATTTTCTTTTCAGACCTTTAAATGCCAACTCTAACTACTGGCAAGGCCATATCCATTTCTGAATGGTGCTATGACTCTAGTAATACTATGCACAAAGACTGTGTGTGTGTGCTCCTAGGCCAAGCATTCTTCAAACGGAAATCTCCACATATATCCTTTTCCTGATTTCTTTCACTGTGCTCCCAGCCTTGCTCTGCTGCTGCTTTTACTGTGTGCCTGTTATCCCACTGACCTGATAGTGTTTCTCTGCTGTACCCATAGCAATGATGCTCCAGAAGATACAGGCACTCAGAGGCTTTTGGACGCACTTCTCAATAAGCCTGGTTTTGGGACACGCTGTATGCAGGGACACTCTATCCCGTAAGTAGAACTCTGGGCTGGGAAGACAAAGCCCAGTCCTGGCTTCTGGTCACCCAGTAGATTTAGCTGGCTTTAGATAGTCATGCATGGCCAGAGCAGGGTTTAAGGCAAAAGAGTTGCAATTAGATTTCTGCTCAGGACCTTCTGGAAGGTAACCAGCCCTCAGTATGGTGAGGGAGTGAGATTTGAGTGCAAGTCCTTACTGACAGAGATGGAAAGGAGACAGTAGTCTCTCCCTCAAATTACTGTTCGGTCCTGAACATGGAAGAGGACCTTGTCATGTTGCTGTATGTTGTTGACTCTAGCTATTCCCATTCCACAATCCTCTGTTTTGTAGCTGCACTAGAAACCTAGGTTAGCACTACCACAAACACCAGCAGAAAGAGTGGAGAGCCAGACAGCATTGGTGGTGTTTCCTAGCTCTGCCACTGACTTGCTGCATGGCCTTGGGCAAATCACTGAAGATCCAGGCCGTGAGTGCAGAAGGGGTGGAGTATACAGAGTCCAGGATGGTGTGTCTCTAGCCTGGAAGAATTGCAGTTCATGTTCTCAGGATGATGGGGAGGGGGGCGAGGGGGCCTATGTGCTGGCCAGTGGTGAAAAGTAAGCTGTATCCTGCAAAACAAACACAGGAGCTGGGTTACTCCACCCATGGGGCACAGGGAGGAGGCTGCCCACTGATGTTGCCTTGGGGAAGAACGGTATTCTGGTGCCCCAAAGGCAGAAATGTCATCCAAGAAATAACTGTCTACTGTGATCTTAGAATCATAGAATATCTCAAGTTGGAAGAGACCCGTAAGGATCATCAAGTCCAACTCCCTGCTCCTTGCAGGACTACTTAAACCATATGACTAAGAGCATCGTCCAGATGCTCCTTGAGCGCACAGCTGTGTGTGCTGGGACTGATTGAAATAAAGCACTTGCATGCTGCGGAGCGAATGAGAAGAGGGGAGTGTCAGGCACTACTCAGTGTTGGCCAGCCTCAGTCTCTTTGGCCCTGGGATCTGTTAAAAGCTGCAGAGCCTGGTCTGTTGCTCTGAGCTGTTTGTCTCAGTGAGGTCAGGCTCCTTTGAAAAACCGCCTGCCTCTTCTGGGGACTATGGTGTCTGTTATTTAAATGGCTTGTAAGCAAAGGCCATCAGAGTTGTTTTAAAAACTGTGTTTGCCTTGCCTCTTTCCTGACACAGAGACACTCCTTGCACCATGGGGCAGAGGGAATGGACCACCACTTCAGTCCCAGACTCAGTCCTGGACATCTTCTTGAAAGGCAACTGGAGCATGGAGAACCCTTCCCCATCTTGCGAGTGCAGCAATGAGAAGATCAAGAAGATGTTGCCTGTGTGCCCCCCTGGTGCAGGCGGGCTGCCACCCCCACAGGTGGGACAGAGCTCGGTGGTGCTGCGATGAGGGGCGCTCCTGGAGAGCAGAGCGGCTGGGTGTGATTCCTGCATGCAGCACTGCACACAGTTTGTTTGACTTGGCATCTGCATTTTCTGATGGGCATTTATCTGTTTTCCCCGGTGACGCCAGCGTGAGCAAGACACTGCTGACATCCTCCAGAATCTGACAGGCCGCAATGTATCAGACTACCTAGTGAAGACCTATGCGCAGATCATTGGGAAAAGGTAGCTGTTGAACACACCCTCTCCTTTCCCTCCCCACCAAATGCTGCTTGCTGTATGGGGGATGCTGCACAGATCAGGCGAATAGGCCTGGGCAACCCAAACTCTTCATCAGTGGGCCAGACCCACTCAGCTCCTCAGACTGTCCTGATCCACAGCTCCAGTGGTGTTTCCGCTTTATTAGTGATGCTGTGGCACCTCTGAGGTGGGTGTCCTGAGCCTTGTAGGCAGAGTACGGCGAAAGTCTGGGCACCAACCCTAGGGATTACACTGAAGAGGAGCAGTGGGACATATGCCAGATGTGAGAGGCTGTTGCACTCTTTTGCCTGGCCATGTGCCTGAAGCACTGGTAGGTCTGTCTCTCCTCTTGTTCCACGTATTATACATCAGCTTTCTTTTCTGTCTTTACAGCTTAAAGAATAAGATCTGGGTGAATGAGTTCAGGTGAGTTACTGCCTTTTCTCTAGCTTGTATGTGTCCACTAACCCTTGAGCACTGTATTAAGCAGGACAGACCCACCCCACTTTGCAGGTTTTTTTATATGATTCTTAACTGCCAAATGTTGAGGGAGCATTTTTAAGGATAAACTGGGACAACCCCAGAGCACATCACTGGAAAGCATGCCTGCCTTATGCAGAGAGCAGTATTGGCTTGAAAAGATCTGCGGGACCCAGCCTACTGATACTCCATCCTGGGAGGTGCTATTCTTCCAAGCAAGGGAAGCAGGGAGATGTCCTGCTTTGCCTGCACTGGCAGCAGAGGATAGCTGCATTTGTTAAACGAAACAGCATACTGAGCAGTCATAAGATGGGTGTTTAACCCCAGAAACAAGGAGTAGGAGACATCATGGCTAAGCAGCAGTGTAGGAAGATCAAAGTCATCCCTTCATGTAAGAGTGGAGACTTGGATATAGTGCAGGAAGATGAGACATCTGGGGGAGGGATGAGGAGTGGCGTTTTCTGGAGGTCAGTGAGTAGCCAGGTCTTAGCATCACTTTCTATCTGAACTTTCAGGTATGGCGGCTTTTCCTTGGGAGCCAGCAGTTCCCTCATGCTTCCTCCAAGCCATGAAGTCACTGATGCCATTAAACAGGTGAAGAAAATCTTGGAGCTAGCACAGGTGAGCAGCTGTCCCCCATAAACCCAGGATGCACTAATGTCAGAGTCCTGTTACTTGGGAGATGACTTGGAAGCCATAAAATGAGGAGCATGTGTATGTTAGCTGCGTCCAGTGGCTTTTCCCCATTGCCTCTGAGCTGGGGTCTCCCAGGCTGGTGTCTGGGAGCCGCAGAAGGCTTGGAGACATGCTCAGCTGAGGCTTAAGCAGCCCACATTGCTGATGCGTGTTCTCCCCAACACCAGTTGCAAGCCAGTGGGGATTACAGACACCTCCGAGTGTTTTGTGGCAGGACAGGGCGGGCTGTCTCAGGGAATTAACAAGTGGTTGCCATCTCCTTCAAACCTCACTTGAGCCCTCCTGTGCTGAGTCTGCCTTGGCTCAGAAGAGAATTTGGGCCACTGCTTTCTTCTGAGACTGCCTGTGGGCTGCAATGTCTCTGAAGGTTACCAGCAACCCTGGTTAATACTTGCTGCTGGGAAAAAAGCAGGCCTAAGGCTGGCCTCTCTTACTGGTGGGACTGCAGAAAGGAAAGAGGGGAGGAAAGCTGCAATTTCTCAGTTTTCTTAGCACCTCCAGCTTGGTGGATACAGGCTGCAGAATGGAAAGAAAACTATCAGAGCTGTGAAAAACATGGTGTGACCCCCACTAGATTCCAGGACATAAATAAAGGTATTCTCAGAGGCGAGTTAACTGTCTTTTTGCTGTTTGCAGGGGAGTTCTGGAGATAGGTTTCTCAACAGCTTGACAAGTTTCATGAAAGGCCTGGATACAAAGAGCAATGTGAAGGTAAATTAACCAATACCTACTGCTGTGCCTGCTATTTGAAGCTCTGGTAACCTGGAGTTATTTTTAGTTAACAAAGTCCCAGCTGTTCGTCTTGCACAGCTGTGCAGTCCAGAGCTCTCTGCTGGTGGAGCAAATGCAGCTTGTGTTCTTGTGTGCATTTCCCCAAAATCTGTTTCTCCCTTGGAGTCTAGGCCTAAGGCCCAGAAGGAGTTCAATGCTGGACTAGTGCTAGCTTCCAGCAGCCTCTTGTGGTTATTGATCAAACTGTATGTTCTGTCTCTGAGCAAACTAGCTGGAAGGATGTGGGAAGAAATTATATGCCCTCAATAGAGGAAGGGATGTTCTGCAGGGCTCAGGAGCCTGTTGGGTAGCTGAGGCACCTGCTGCCTTTCTGATGCTGATGTGATCTCCTGCAGGTGTGGTTCAACAACAAGGGCTGGCATGCCATTGCCTCCTTCCTGAATGTGATCAACAATGGCATCCTTCGGGCCAACCTGCAGCAGGGCAAGAACCCTAGTGCTTATGGGATCACTGCCTTCAATCACCCACTCAACCTCACCAAGCAACAGCTCTCTGAAGTGGCCCTGTAAGTCCTGACATGAACACGGATGGGTTTGGGCTCATCAGCTGCTGATTACTGGAAACAGGCAACATGGGAGGTGTTAGCCTCACTGGTGGACACTTGGTGGCCTGTGGCATTTGGGCTCTAACATGCTGGCCTTATTTTCTGTGGTCTGGGCAGGTGGCAACATGTGCTGTTGAGCACTTGCTGTTGAACAGCACTGCTGTGCAAGCTTTCTGTGTCTCTGAGTCCCTGGAAGCTGCAGTGTAATCTTCAGACCTTCTGCCACTTGGGAAATTCCTCTCAGCCATATCCAGAAAGGCAGCTCGCCATGCATATGGTCATTCTTTTGTCCCAAGGTGCCACCGTTTGACTAGGAACCATTGATAGATCCTGTTCAGTTTTGCTCACTGTCTCAACCTGGGGGGCACACAGTAATGCACAGGGCTTACTCGAGGCACTTACTGAGGCACTGATTAGTTCACTACTACCACAACCAGAGTCAGGACCCATAAGCTGTCTGCAGATACATCCTTCAAATCTTAGAGCAGTGGCAGATGACAGTCAGATACCTCTGAACTTTAAAACAACACAAAAAAAAAAAAAAACCCAACCAAAAACCTCCAAACCCCCCAACAACCCCAAGAAATGCATTAAGTGGGAAACAAAGTGGTGGTGATAAGGAAGGCAGAAGGCAGTATATTGTGCTGAAGTTACCAACTAATCTCCAGGTTGTGGTGCTGTCCTTGAGATGCCAACAGGCTGTGTATGTTCCCTTTGTTATATGGCTGGAGAAAAACTGTGCAGTTAAGGCAGCCTGATGTGGTCATCCTTTACCACGCAAAACAAGGACAGCAGAAGGAGAAACTGTTTCTCCACTGCCCTGCATGAGCGGCCTCATTTCATCTCAAAGGAGCCAGCACCAGCATACAGACACTTTGCTTTCTTCTCTTTTTTGTCCAGGATGACCACCTCTGTGGATGTCCTAGTCTCCATCTGCGTGATCTTTGCCATGTCCTTTGTTCCTGCGAGCTTTGTGGTCTTCCTTATCCAGGAACGTGTCAGCAAGGCTAAACACTTGCAGTTCATCAGTGGTGTGAAGCCTGTGATCTACTGGCTGGCCAACTTTGTCTGGGATATGGTAAGGGCTTTGTGACTGTGCTAAACTGTCCTTCATTCTGTTTGCAGGGTGTCCATTGCACTGAAGTGTAAAGTGCAGTTGGGGCCAGTGGGCACCACATTAGTTCAGTGAATAATAACTGTGCCTATGGCTTCTGTGTTTACTCTCTTGGGGCAGTGGTTCATCTCAGTGGGTCAAGGAACACTGAACAGAGGATGGGAGGGCAACCATAAGTTCAATCATCAGCGTTTATTATGTCACTTTAAAATACCTGCCCCAAAATGTTTGCTTGTGTAGCCCCTTGTTCTGCTCTGTTCCAAGCAGGTTTTTTCAACCTGTGGTGTCCAGAAGCTGTGAGAGTCTACTGACTACTTCTAGAGGGGCCAACAAATGTAAATTCATGCATACCACATTGTAGTTCACACATATGACACTCCTAAGAGTCTCCCATTGGAAACAGCTTTGGGAACACTGAAGAATGTTGAAAACCGTTGGTTCAGAGCAGAAAGACACCTTCATGTTTTTTGTCATCTGGAAACAAATCTAAAGCCATATTTTTCACCTTCCAGTGCAACTACATTGTTCCAGCCACGCTAGTTATCATCATCTTCATCTGCTTCCAGCAGAAGTCCTATGTATCCTCCTCCAACTTGCCTGTGCTGGCTCTCCTTCTGTTTCTCTATGGGTAAGGGATTTCTCATCAGAAGGATGTCTGGGAAGGCTCTTAGATGTGGAAGGTGCTTACCTGATGTTGCTGCCTTTCCTCTTGCCAGGTGGTCCATCACCCCTCTCATGTATCCAGCCTCCTTCGTGTTCAAAATCCCCAGCACAGCATATGTTGTGCTGACCAGCGTGAACCTCTTCATTGGCATCAATGGCAGTGTGGCCACCTTTGTCCTAGAGCTCTTCACCAACAACGTATGTTTCCCCAGAAGCTCCTCACTGTCTTGTGCTGCTACGATCTAGTTCCACGTTGCTGCCATGTTGCCTTTAGCAGCCAGTTCTCCAGAAAGGCTAGCCCCTGGCCTGTATCCATTAGCTACTGCAGCGGTTTAAACACAGGTTCTGATGGAAATGGGTTAAAGCCCACTTCAGCAATATTCACAGAATAGTTAAGGTGGGAAGGGACCTCCTGAGATTGTCTAGTCCGACCTCTGAGCAGGGTTAGCCAGAGCAGGTTGCTCAGGGCCGTCAGGTTTTGAACATTACGAGGGATGGAGACTCCACAGTCTCTCTGGGCGACCTCTTCCATTTCTCAATCACCCTTAGGGTAAGAAAAAAAAGAAAAAAACAAACTATTTTCTTATGTTCAAATGGAATCTCCTGTATGTTCTTCATAAAGGGCAGTTTCTGTCTACTACAGGCCATTTCAAGCACTCAAGCATTTAGTTGCCCTCAGTTTTGCCTCCTGTGGTAGATACCTCTCTGACTGTATTGGGAACTTACACACCTCACTTCAGTTTTTCCAGTGCCAGATGCCTACTGGGGAAGGTGCAAGTTTCTCTCATGCCTGTATGCAACACAAGATGTCCTAGCAGGCCTGGTTTGACCCACACTAGTGTGAAGTGTTCCTTGTGGGAGGAGGTTGAGGAAACCCTGTGGGAGTTACCTGTTGATTGTACCATTGCCTGTGGGCGTAAGGAGGCAGTCCTTGATGATGGTCCCTTTTGTCACAAGGCCTGTTTTAGCTCAGTAAAAACATGTACATGCTTGAAGATAAGTGCCTGGCAGAACAGGAGCCTCTCCTCAGGCTGCTGTCAGTCCAATCCGTGGGCTAAGTCAACTGGAAGACAACAAAGGAAAAGGATTAGAGTGTCCGATATGGGAGAGGGAGGGGCTACCCACACCCTCTGAGATAACCAGTCTGTGCAAGCACAACTTTCCTGTCTCCTCAACCTGTAGCCTTTCTGCACGTTATCGTTTGCAGACACTGCCTTTTAGACTGTGAGCATTTGGAGGAATCTCTCCTTCGGTGCAGTTTGCTTGTATTAATAGCATCTTGAGCAATGCAACAACACTGCCTGTCCAGAAGAGCCATGGCACTGGCTCTTGGGAGAGCATTTCTAACCCTTGAATTTTTATGGGGTTGCAGTGTTGGGGGAGGGAGGGGTCAATCACAACATGGGTCACACTTGGCAGGTGGTGGCTGCTTTCTGCTCAGATGGCTTACTGGCACTTGATTTTGTCTTAACAGAAGCTGAACAACATCAATGACATCCTGAAGTCTGTCTTCCTCATCTTCCCCCATTTCTGCCTGGGGCGGGGACTCATTGACATGGTGAAAAACCAGGCCATGGCTGATGCTCTGGAGAGGTTTGGTAAGTGAAATTGTGTATCACAGGGACAGTGGCCTGAACTCAACAGGGAAAGCTCGAATCTGCTCCGAATGAGCACCTTTTGCTCCTTTGACCTTTCAGGAATTGAAAGTGCATGATTTGCAGTACAGATCTGACCACAGCTGTCCTCTTCAGGTTGTTACAGGGACTGAAGGGGGCCTGGCAGATAGTCCCCCAGAGTTTTGAGTTATTAGGGGCATTAAATAAAAATGCTTAAAGCTAACTGTATGGAGAGGATCATTAGGCCAACTGTAAGGAGTGGCTGAGATTCTGGAAAGCAGGGTATTTTTTTTCTGGGATGCAGATGCCAGGCCTGAGTCACAGTCTTTCTGTGCTTCACTACCCTTTCAGGAAGGTGGGCCAGCTCTTCTTTGGCAGACTGAATTTTCTGGGCCCAAGTCCCAGCTTTACTACAGTAAGAAATGTGCGTGCAGCCACAACTGGCCCCTTGTGTGGTCTATCCCTTCCCTCCTCCCACTGGCTGCTGTCCAGTTGCCCCAGTGCCCAACTTGGTCAGCTCTGCAGGAAGAAATGCTAGCCTGCTCCCGTTGCTCTGTAAAGGTGACTGTGCTCTTCATCTCATTTTGGCAGGAGAAAATCGTTTCGTGTCCCCTCTGTCGTGGGACTTGGTGGGAAGGAATCTCTTTGCCATGGCAGTAGAGGGCGTTGTCTTCTTCCTCATCACAGTGCTCATCCAGTACAGGTTCTTCATCAAACCCAGGTAGGTTGTCTGCTCCACTTCACCACTGCAGGCAGGTGAAGTTTTCACTGGTGTCCCCCATGAAGTGGGGAGAATATTAACTATCGAGGCCCTGTCATCTTTTGTTAAGGCTTTATCATGTGGCTCTCTCCAGGCCTGTCTATGCCAAGCTGCCTCCTGTGAATGATGAAGATGAAGATGTAACTAGAGAGAGACAGAGGATAATTAGTGGAGGAGGACAGAGTGACATCTTGGAAATCAAGGAGCTAACCAAGGTGACAGAAAAGTTCTGCATTCTTAAGTCTTGTTGGCACAACACCATGCAGTTCACCAGAAGCCTCATTCAGAATAATTTGGTTGGATCGAAACTGGAGCATGTTTGGGGTGTTGAATACGTATAATTATAGTTCTCTCTGATATTGTTCTTCTCATTCTTTTTCTTCTGGTTTCAGATTTACAGAATGAAGCGAAAGCCAGCKGTTGATAGGATCTGTGTTGGAATACCCCCTGGAGAGGTAAGCTTATCTGTCAAATTCATTGCTTTGCTATTACTGCAGTATTTAAGAGCAACAGACAGCAAAGGGTAGGGTAAGATCAGAAACAGATGATGTTGAAATGACATCAAAGGAAATTGCCTGGAAGTTGAAGCAGTTTCTGATTCTGTCTCTTTCTGTCTTTGAAGAAGATACTGAACTGTCAGTGTCTGGGACCAGAGGCCAGACTCTGGTACCCTCCAAGGTTTGGCACAGATACACTGTAGTGGCACTGCACCAAGGTGACACCACAGTTCGTTCATTTTCCCAGCCTAAAGTTTTAAAGTGAAAGTCCAGAAGGTTTTTTCTGAAAATGCACTGAAGACTCCCTCCAGCTGTCCTGAGAGTCAAGTTTGCTCCCTCCCATCTTGTCAGTGCTGAAAATGATGCAGCTGAATCCCTGTTCTCAAACACACTGTACTCATCTGCTCTTTTGTATCCCCAGTGTTTTGGACTTCTGGGAGTAAATGGTGCTGGCAAGTCATCCACTTTTAAGATGCTAACTGGTGATACAGATGTGACAGGAGGAGAAGCTTTCCTCAAAGGAAACAGGTGAAAGACCATGCATCTTCCCTCTGCTTTGTGTCAAAGCAGGTCCTTTGCTGCTTTCTCTTCCAGCTTTCACAGCCTTTATTCCACTTCCAACAAGTCTAAACTCTGCCCCACTTTTCCCTTTTTCAACTCCTGGCATCTGTTTCAGCCCTTTGCCGAATCTGGTAAAGTACTTCAGCGGCTTAGGAAAATTCATTTAGTCTGGTAGTCACTTCTGAATACCTGCCCTCTCATGTCTAAATGTCATATTTAAAAAAAGAAGTGGGGGGATGGGGAGAGAGAAAAAAGAATTTGGCCAAGATGGACTTCTAGGATCCTATATTTTTGTTAGTTCAGTGATTCCAAAACCACTGTTTCACTTTCCTCCTTTTAACACCTACAATAGCAGAGTGTACTTGTGAAATCCTAACAAAGGGTTTTTTCTTTTACAGTATCTTGTCCAACATCCAAGAAGTCCATCAGAACATGGGCTACTGCCCACAGTTCGATGCAGTTAATGAACTGCTGACAGGACGAGAGCACTTGGAGTTCTTCGCGCTCCTGAGAGGTGTTCCAGAGAAAGAAGTCTGCAAGGTAAACGAAACACCATAGGACCCACCCCAGTGACCAACAGTTCCTGCTTGCGTGCACCCTCTCTGTGACACATGCAATGCCATGATGTGAAGCTGCTGAAGATACTGTATGGTGAAATCTGCCCCCCCCCTTTTCTTCCAGGGCAAATCAAAGTTGCTGTGGTTTTTCAGTGCTGCCTAGAAAAGTGTACTAAATGGAAAGGCAGATACTTTGGGCCCTGCATTCTCATAGTGGATGCACTTGTCCACTGAATGACTTCTTTCCTTTAAGAGTTTAAGGGCTGTGAAGCTGCAGGTCATGCAGAGCCTCACCTGCTGTCAAGAGTTAATCCTTCCAAGTCCCAGGGAGCAAGCACTCTACAGCTTAACAGAAACCTCATGCTGGCTCTTATACCTTTCCAATTGATCACGCTGCATCATTAAAGTGCTGCTATTTCAGCATTCAGACAAGGGGTTACACTAACAGTCTTTAGGCAATTAATGGCAGCTGCCAGTACCATACAGCACCCTTCTCAGTGCTGTTTCCTTGAGTTAACAGCAGTTTTCACTATATGTGTCCTGGGTGCTGCAGAACACTAACTGCTGTAGGTAGGAAGATGACATCTGTTCCCAGTGCTTTGGATAGGGCCAGATCTGGTGCCTAGGCTATGTCCAGCTAGCTTGAATCCCTCTTTGAGAGTAGTGATGATGGGTGAAAACTGCAAGCTCCTTCGAAGGTTTGCTGGCGAGTTCCTCTGTGTGGTGCTCCCACCAGCCCCATATAAAAAGGGACCCAGTTCTGGGTATGATCCGAGCAGTAGATGAATCTCTTTCCCCTAATGCTTTTTAGTCCCCAGGGCAACAATGCCTGCCTATTGGCACCAGAAGTAACACTCCTGAATAACAAACCAGATCCTCCCCATCTGTCTGAAGGGCTAAGATGCACCACAGTGGGATTGCTGGGTGTCAGTAGTGACCGTGTCCCTGATGCAAGCCCACAGCAACTAGAAAGCTAGCTAAAGCCGGTGCTGCGAAGAGCACTAGACTGGTGGTTAGCGTGGCTCAACTGATGTTGAACTCATGCTCACTGGCCAATAAGCTGTAGCCATTTGGTTTTCTGGCTTCCCAGAGGCAGGACTGCATATATCCTGATCTAGAGGTGAACAGGGTGCTTCAAAATCTGTATCCATGCCACATTAGATCTTCAGATGAGTGGCCCTTCTCAAAAACGTTTTTAAAGCCAAAGCTCATAAGGAAAATCTCATTGTGTAGATGTTGCTGTGCTTGATTCAAGATGGTGTTGTGCTGTCTCTTGTAGGTTGGCGAGTGGGCAATTCGGAAACTGGGCCTTGTGAAATACGGAGAAAAATATGCTGGGAATTACAGTGGAGGGAACAGGCGCAAGCTCTCCACAGCCATTGCCCTCATTGGAGGGCCACCTGTGGTGTTCCTGGTGAGTCTGCAACCTTGCTCATTAACGTTTTCCTTGGAAAACAGAAAAATCAGGTTCAAATGAAGAGTAGATATTTCATGGCCAACTAATGTTTAAATACATCATTAGTCACTTAAACGTGAGCAAAGAGCACATAGAAATAAAGATTCCCTATTTAAATGTAGGTGCAAGCTATAATGTGCCTCCAGGCTTCTATTTCTGAAAAATCACTGGGCGAGTGGGGATCTCAAACGTGATGCCAAACTGCCAGCTGTGTAGCATCTTCGCCACCTTAGTACTGCTGCAAAGATTTCTACACCTACAAAAAAACCCCAGCCTTCCTGCTGGATACAAGCAAATCTTACTGTGCAGGAGAATCAGTCCTGTGTTTTTAATAATTCAGTGAAAACTGGAAATAAATATTTTAGGATTCTTTACATTAAAATAGAGGACAAACCTTAGGATTACTACAGTTCATAGTGCACGAGAAAGCAGTCTAGTACTCTATTTAAACAAGCTAATTGACTTTAATTTGGTTTAGAACTGGATATTTCAACATGTTATAATTGCAGAATAAGCAGTACTTCTCAGTTCTGGAAAAGGTGTTTGCTAATTTAAAATTTGGAACATGAATTATTTTCTCATTTTGGAAAATGAGTCAAACTTGCTTATTTTCAGCTTTTCCAGTACGCATAATCAGAATGGACAGGTCATTTCAGAGATGAGGTATTTGTCAGTAGAAAGTAACAGCATAACCTGTTTTTTGTATATATTTTGCAGGATGAGCCAACAACAGGGATGGATCCCAAGGCACGTCGTTTCTTGTGGAACTGTGCTCTGAGTGTAATCAAAGAGGGGAGATCAGTGGTGCTCACATCTCACAGGCAAGTAGCAGCCCAATTGTATCGTACCCTGGCTTTTGCATCTACCAGGGCTGGATGCTAAACTTTGCTTGGCTGCTCTGCCCTTCACTGCTGCTTGCAGTGCTAATGAAGTTACATCTGCTTACAGCATGGAAGAATGTGAAGCCCTGTGCACTCGAATGGCAATAATGGTCAATGGGCGATTCAGGTGTCTGGGCAGCGTCCAGCATCTAAAGAACAGGTAGCTGTTTTCTTTTCACTTACACCACAGAGTTGTGTGCGTTTTTAGGGAGATACAGTCAGACTTAATTCCTCATGCAGCATTTCCATTGTTATTCTGGCTATGGGAAATGCTGCTGGATTTTAAGCTGCACTTCTGTTTCAAAGGCACTTAACTCCTGTGCCCTCTTGTCTATAGGTTTGGAGATGGTTACACCATAGTGGTGAGAATTGCAGGGGCAAACCCAGACCTGAAGCCTGTTGAGGAGTTCTTTGGGCATGCCTTCCCTGGAAGTGTCCTGAAGGAAAAGCATCGGAATATGCTGCAGTACCAGCTTCCCTCTTCACCATCCTCCCTGGCCAGAATATTCAGTATTCTCTCCCAGAACAAGAAGAGACTCCACATAGAAGACTACTCCGTTTCTCAGACCACACTTGACCAAGTAAGTTTTTAGTAGCCTGTCTGCCAAAAGCTTCTTCACGCAGAGGTAGGAATAAATCCACCAATTTACTGGACCTATCTTTTAAGGGCATTTCAGCAAAGTAAAGTACTGAATCCCAAGACTAGTTCAGGAAGCCCAGTATATAAAATGCCCTGAATTAATGAAAATCCAGGGTGATGGGTGATACGGCCTTTTTTCTTGCAGGTATTTGTAAATTTTGCTAAGGACCAAAGTGACGACGACCACACTAAGGACCTGTCCTTGCACAAAAACCAGACTGTGGTAGACATTGCAATCCTTAATTCCTTCCTGCAAGATGAGAAGGTAAAAGAAAGTTGTGTGTGAGCCAATTTCAGCAAAGAAATGACGAGCAGAATGCAAACTTCCTTTTCCTGGGGTAGGATACTCCCGAAGAAGAAGCTAGAGGAAGAGAAACTGGACACTCTACTGATAACCATTCAATGCAATGCAATTCAATGCAATGAAAACAAAATTCCTTTACAGGGGCAGTGCCTCGTGGAGTCGTCTTGTACTGTTCTCAAGTGAAAGACTTGAACTTAGCTCATTACAGTATAACTCTGAAGCTGTGGTAAAACACCCACCAGATGCTGTGGGCTTTCAACCATACTGTATCTTGTCCTGTACAGTATGTTTTTACTAGGGTTGCAAAAATAGTCCATTGAGGAATCATGGCCAGTGGTTATTTATAGATATTTTAGACATGCATGTTTTAGTCTTTAAAACAATCATGTCAGGAGTGGGAATTTCCTGGTGCTACATCCATTGCTGGCAATGAATGCACCAAGACAGTCAGTGGCAAGAAAAGTCATCACTAGTGTTGTAGCCTTAGGTTGTGAAAACTTACCTGACCAGCTGCTTTTCCTAGACTGGTGTAGGTCAGTTGTTGACAAATCTGGGGCCACAAAGCAGTACTGTGCAGATGGGATGGCAAGAGACAGGCCATCATATCCATAAATCCCCATCAGTAAGTGGTGATATGCAGAACTGTGAACCTGCAAATGCACAGGATTGTCCCACCAGCATCACAACCAATAACCTACTCTGACTAGGTTTTTGTGTAGTTAAGTACTCTCCTGCTCCTTTGAGGTACTGCAGCAGCTGCATGAACACCTAGTAGGAGGAAGTGGGTGAGAAGCAGACCTAGGGTTTGGACCACAGCAGCAAACTCAGTAGTTGTACAAGCTGCTAATGCCGAGAGCAAATTCTAAATCATGAGATGTCACTCAGATATGTAATATCTGCTCTTTAACCCCTGCTTTGCACCAGAAAGGTACCCATCATCTGAAGTTACTGCTTAGCACAAGCATGTTGCCATTTCTGGCTTTGCCAGATAAAACTAGAAACCAGATGTAGATTTTTTTTTTTTTTTTAACAGTATTATTTATGACTTTAAATAGGTAGGTAGCATAATTAGGGATTGAAAGTGCTTTCAGTTGATCTTTGTAGCCACAATATTTCTTTACATTATGTCTGCAATGCTATGCTCTCATTCTATCCATTCAGCGATAGCTACATTCATGATCTGACCAAGTTCCAGACTTTAGCAATCAGCCGCTATCTGCAATTACTGCAAGTTGTTCACCTAAAATTTTCCCGTTTGGAAACTGGTATAACCTTAGATTAACATGTAAGTTTCTGCTTCTGTTGTGCAGTGTAGTTTCAGTCATTAGATGATCCCTAACTGGAGAATACACCCTTATTATACATGTGACAAACTGCTTCAGTAAAAATCCCCTTCAAGAACAAGATAGTTCAAAACAGTAGTGCTACAGTTACATCAGTCAATAATTTTTTAAAGTTTCACAAAGCCAGAATAATATTAGAGGGGATATTATATGGTAAGAACAGCCAATTCTTGTTCACGTTGTACAACAGTCATGGAAGAGTATGCTTTCATTAATACACTTACAGGCCCCTCTGTCTTGCTTTTACRTTCAGAAATAGGTTCAGTAATGTGGTTTGAACCCAAGTGCAGTTCCTGGGCTATGCCTGTATGTCATGCCTCCGCCTTAAATACTGGTACAGGTTCTGCACTAGTTCTTGATGCTACTCTGCCATGAATCAATCACGGACCATTTTCTTCTGTGTACGCCCATAGCAGCCCGACAAACAGTGAAGAGGCTGGCATGAGCCTGAAGAAGGTTGATTACATATTTGCAGGTATACTTGGTAACACTGACCAATTCAGCATTTTTAATACACACAGTTAAATATTTAGCACAAGTTCCCAGTCCCTGCTGTGTCCTGCCTTGGGATAAAGTAAGAGCTTACTACATGCTCTGCTGAAGTGCCTTTTTCATACTTTTTTTTTTTTTTTTTTTTTTTTTAAATCTGTATAATACATTGCTAAGGGGATTGAGAAAGGAGTGTAATGGGGATTGGTATACCTCACTTAAAACATGCTTTGTTATTACCTTTATGGCATCGTCACCCAATGGGGATGAGTTACAGGGTGATGAATACACCAGACTTCCAGGTGCAGAAAAATTGCTAAACAGCTGAGCTACAGCCATGAGTTCTCTGTAACAGGCTGCAGGTATGTTGTGGTATCATTGAAACAAATAGCATGTATTGAAGGCTTACCACTGCTAAAAATCACTATTACAAATCAGCATTAAGTCATCGAAGTGAAGGCTTAAGTTTTGCACTGCACCAAACCAGTGCATGTAGAACTAGAACGAGTTCTAGGAGGATTCGGATTTGGTCCTGAAAGGGCTGGGGTTTGCTCTTTGTAACTGCTCATGTAAATGATTAATTTAGCAGGAACCAACAGTCACATCATAACCCTCTTTCCTTAGCCCACCAAAAAGAGATTCTTGATTCCTATTGCCCTGTGACTGTGATGCTCATACAGAGTCTATCTGTGACAAAATGTTACAGTAAACATGGATATTAACTGAAATATTTCACAGCTCTGATCTGTCTTGTTTGTACTGAACAGACAGCATAATGCAACTCTCACATGAAGATTTGTCATGGAGTTAAGTTCAGACAGCCACTAATTTACTCTCTTAAGTGTGTGTTGGGGAAAAATCACTCTAGAGTCACATACAGTATATGAACCGCTCTTGATAATGAAACTGCACTGAGGTGTTAACTTATTTTAAACTTTATTACTATTGACATGTTGCATCCCTCTTTGTAGTACATTTGTATTTCAGTAAGGAGTAGTTGTATTTTCCCCATGGTTAAACCACCACTTTGTGCTTATCCTTCCCTCCTGAATTATAGTTGGTCCTTCATTCCAAGCACTTTATGCTATCTGTAATGGGATCTATTTTTGCACTGGAATATCTGTTAACTTTGCAAAAATCTAGAGAGATTTCACAACTGAAATTTCTAAGTTAAATCCTTAAATGGACATTTTCATTAAAAGCAAAAAAAAAAAAGTATATATATTTGTATTTGCTAATAACTGTTATGTGAAGTATTAAAAGGCACTCTAAATTGCCTTGTATTAAGTAAAAAATAAAGCTGTTATAGCACCATTGGTCTTCAAAGTGTCATTTTTGCATGTGTTCTTTTGCGGAGTGCTGTTAGCAGCTCTTGTTTTGCCCAGTTTTGTTTTGTTGTGAATTTTGATGCATAATGTACAAGCAAGTTCCAGTATCTCTACAAATCAGCATGGGGTACATACTATTTTCAGGTAAGTGAGGTGGCACAAGGTTTGAAAGGCAAGTGCTACTTTAAGCTTCTAAATTTTGTAAATAAAAAGGTCTCCAGCAAATCCTGAAAAAAGTCATCGGTGTAACTGTCAAATCTAGTTGTAGAGCATAACAAACTTATCTGGATGTTTAAATCCCAAGTCAGGTACCTGCCTCTGAATATTTCCATTACAGAGATGTGGCAAGTTGCAACTATTGATAATTGTTCCTCCTCTTTTTTAAAAATACCCTGTACCTGTTTTTATTGCAAAGCAAAATGTTTTGTTTGAGTATAAAGAATCTGAAATACCCTAATCTTAGCTAATATCAAATTAAAGGAAGATCACTCAAGTTAATACTAGGTTGATTTTGAACAGCAGTTTACAAATGAAAGCAGAATAATGGTCCGATTGCTCAAAGGAAAACTGATTTTAAAATTTTGCCTTATACTGCCTGTAGTCTCACTGTCAACCAATTAAGTTCCAGAATCCAACCAATTCTTGAAGTTACACTCATCAGGAAAATTCATCCTGAGATAAGAAGCCAATTAAAATTTCCTGGGTTTCCTGTTTTAATCTAGTGTCCAGCTGGTGCTTTGCATAATGTGCTTGATTTATCAACCTCTTGTCAGAAAACAACAAACTTTGGAATAAAGTACACCTCTAACATCCTGAGTATTCTTTACTCTCAATGCTGGCAACAAGGAAAATAGTTTTACTAAAAAAAATTATACTGTTCCTAGTATACCTCTATTTTTTTATTCCAGTAAACAATGAAGCAAGTTAATTTTTGCATTCATGTGGGGGAAAAAAAAAGTCCTATTAATTCTCTGTCCCATTTTTCAGCCCATCTTTTTGTTATTAAAAAAAGTCCTCCTTTGAGTTAACTGCCATAAGGCAACATCCTGAATCAACTTAGTAGTGACAGTTTATCAGCCATTTATACCTTAAAAAGTTGATTTGTAAAATATAAGACAGTGGTCTCTGAAGTAGTGCTTGTTCCACCCTGAGAATGCTGAAGCTGGCTCTGTTGAAGGGAGGAGACTATGAAGACTTGGGTATAGCAGCTGGGACCTTACTACAGCAGCTGGATCCCATCCATGCACCTTGGACATAAGCATAATTGCCTACAGCTGCTTTTTTTTAGTGCTTTCCATGAGATCTTAATGCACTTTACAGAACCAATAATCATCATTAAGCAGACTGCACTAAGATACTGCAGTAGAGATGTGAAATCAATTGCTCATTGCAGGTCAATGATTAACCTGTGGAAAAGCCTCCCAAGTGCTCTGCCAGTTAGTGACCTTTAAATTGCAGAAGAGGGTGCTCTGTACCACTGTACACAAAACACAAGTTTGACTTCTCAGCCCATGTGCCCTCTGCCCTGCTGCTATTCACTCTAGCTTACTGGCTCTAAAGCAACTATTATCAAGACTGTTGTTCAACAAAATGCAAAACCTGCCCAATGCTGTACTTGGAGAATGGTGTTTATCATTTCACAGTTTAAAAAGAGTAAGAGCTTGAGCTGTAAACACTAAAAATTCATGCTTTATCCAAATTTATTTGGCTTTTAGCAGTCTGGCAAAAAGTATTTCAAAGAATGTAAGCTGAGTCTGACTACACAGTTGAACAAGAAGGGCTAACCCAATTTCAGCAGCCTTAAACAAATATTAAAATACCTAAGGCAAAGCATTATGTGTGTAGTCCACAGTTTTGAGGAAGTGTTTACTGAAAAGCAAAGGGCTGAAGTCAACTGTAACCAGAGAGTGAGTAAGTGCTCTTCTCGTGGCAGAGTTCATCGGGACCTGCTACCTGACCAACTTCACTGCAGCACCTCCTAGGGCCCATTCCAGCCACACTGATGTTTTACGTTACTCGGAATTAATACAAATCATCCCAATGAGAAGTCTGATTAAAACATAACTGGGTAACAGATATATGGGGGCATTCCTTAAACCAGTATGCAATAGCCAAGATGTGATAATTACACCAAAGTACGTTATAAAAATGATACCAGCCCTGAGCTGTAATGTTGCAAAAGAGCACTTACTAGGTTTGATAAGTGATCTACCTATGCAGAAAAACATTAAGAACTGAGGGGTTAAAATAAAAGATAGGTGAAGTGTGGTTCATGCCGTAAGTGATCTGGCTCGAGTTCTTTTTCCTGGGGATGTAGGAACATCACCATAAACTTCTGTTTAGCAATTGCTATCAGGGTGCAAAATTTTACTGATTTACATTGTTAGCGATCAGCATTTTTGCATCCATTTATTGTAAACCGAAGAACAGTTGGCTTAGTTCATGAGGGTATGGCAATCCATGTGATGGCACTTCCTGACAGCACTTCCATCTTGTCCTTTCTGCCATCAGTTACATCCTTTAGAAGAAGGTTACTTCAGCGGCGAGCATTGCAGAGGAATCAGGAGCATATTTTGCTGGGACTCCAAGAATCTGACACTGTCCCGCACTGAAATTAAATGCATATTTAATTAAGACAGTAATCCAATGAGAAATAATACTTTTCTCAGCGTGCATGGAGGTAACACTAGTGAGTTCTCTGGATCCATCATCTCTTACCAGCTGCTACCACTCTGGCATCTTCATGGGCACTGTGCCTTCCTGCTGCCCGGTGATCTGGGCTCTCGTTCCACCAGATCACGTGGACTGAGAAAAGTACAAATAAAAAGTCAGCTGAATACTGTTATGCTGCAATACAACGTGCCGTAAGTCCTAGCAGTCTGCCTCTACCTGTTAGATGCCTTGCAGTTAGCAGAAACAATTCTCCAGGCAAGTAAGTGGTGGGAGGATCCTTTGCTGAGCCTTTAAAAGGTTTGACTCCTTAACATCAGATCTGAGAGTCTTTTAAGATAGCAGCACCTGGCTTAAGTCTATAACCCAATACACAAAGCTGGGTTCAAGGACTGTTCACAGGACTTTGGTGATCCGCACCAACGTTTTCATCTAGCTGCCCAATCCTGATCCAGGACAAGGGCTTGCCCCTCTCCCTCTGCCCCTTCCCATGCCAAAGTCTGTATCAGAAACTGAGTAGTACCTGTGTTAAGTAATCCATACTCTGTGTGGAAAACACCGATCAGCTTGGTGTAGCCTGTGTTGATGTGAGCATTGATTGCAGCTCGAAACGCTTCACCCCACAATGCTGGCCCACCAGGCTTCATCTGGAAAGTAACCCATTCATATACTCCTGGAAGAAAAGGCAAAGAAAGATGACCTCAAGGAAGGAAATACAAATCAATATGCCGGTTCTCAAACTGCGTGTCATGGCCACAACGTGTATTTATTGTGAAACCAGTACTGCAATCCCCTGCCATTTGGGGTCAGTGGGACATGAAACTGCCCCTTTGTCCCAGGTCCACAACATCTCACAGCATCCAGGGGCTCACAAGAGCACACGCAAGCAGCTCGCTAACTGGAGCTAGTTCAAGTGCAGATATAAGTACCGGGACCCCGAGGAACAGAAGGCTTCACACAAAGCCCAACTTAGCAATCTTCAGTGTTGCCTGGAAATCTGGGGAGATTCAGGCTACTCTGCAGAAACCACAAATACTCACACATGTTTGTGGGATTTGGATGGCTGATTGAACAATGCAAGGTGGCCTTTTCTAAGACTGGCATTGAAGTGGTTTATGACGTTATAAATCCCTTTGACTCCTGGCAGTTGATCACAGCAAGATCTAAAGGCATAACCAACAGATCAGGACTAGCTTAGCATCTCTGCTCTGCCAATCTCCCGTGTTTGTAGACAAATAGCATGATTTGCCGAAAAACTCCAGTCCTGCTACAAGACACGTTATCCGCCTCCTTTCCATTCAGGTAGTTACTCTAGATCACAACTGCTGACACTTTAATAGAAAGCTAGACACTTGCCATATGGCAACATATGTCTGGTCTCATTCTCCACCAACGGGCTGGAGATGATAAACTAAAATGGGAACGAAGTGTTTGAAAAGTCAGGTCTCCAGTTTTAAGAGAAAAACTGGACTGCTTTCAAATTCAATTGTAACAGCCTGAAACTCAGAATCACAGGGAAATAAAGAACAAAGATTACTGTATGTATGTACATGCTGAGGGCTAAAGCAAGGCCTGTTTGACGCCACTCCATGCAACAGAGTCTGCAAATGTTCATAAATTGGGGAACAGTCAATACTATTAATATCACATTTGCTACAGAGAGAATTAAATACATCAGCACGGGGCATCTACACCTAATCTGTGCTTGTTACAAAATATGCTTGACTTGCATGTATCTTTAAAAAGCAGGGATTATTTTTGTTTTTTTTTTTCTTAAAACTGTTATGTGAAAGAAGCAGCAACATTAAAGCAAATTGATAAAAGAGAAAAACCTCTGTGAAAGAGAACAATCATTGTCTTCAGTGTCCGCAGGAAATGCCCTCTCACTGGCAGATGGACAAAGCAAGTCTGGGATGACTGCTCTGACCGCTGCTACTGCATTGCCATGTTGCATGTTCATTTAGGCAATTCACACACCTCCTTACAACCTTAACTATCAGGGCTCTAGTCAGTTACTGATGTAAGTTAGTGTAAAATCCTTCTTAAAAACTTTGGCCCTCATCTGTGTAACGTCACTTTTTTCCCATGGGCGTATGTACATGCACTTGTTACATAAAAGGTTATAAAGCCATGTAAGACCTGGTTTAAACCTTAAGCCATTTTTTGTTAGTCCGTCAGCATCAGTAACTTTAATCAGCAAAAGAGAAGATAAGCTCACCCCCTTCTTTTGGAGGCTTCCCAAGTTGACACCAGGGTACCAGATAAGCAACCTCATTGTGCTGCTTTTCTATCAAGGGGAGAGCTGGGGAGATGAATTGTCCCTGCCAGTCTTTGTCATTGGCTAGTGCGTGCCGGACTGCTGTTCTGTGGGCAAAATTATCTGTAAGAAAGGAAAAAAAAGCAAAAAAACCTATGAAAAAATGCACTTAATGTCGCATCAGACTCAATCAAAATGTATAATTACAAGGAGTCAAGCTGCACTTACATAAGTTTGAAATTGATATTTTTAAACAGCGTATTAGCTCGAAGCAGATGTGGTAAGTTTCCTTCAAATTCTGCAAAAATCTTTGCTTTAGCTCTCAGATTTAAATGGTTTCAAGCCAAACCAAATTTTCCAAGAAAGTTTGTAAAAATGTTAAGATACATTAAGCAATATTACTGTTAAGAAAGATTCATATATGGCATCCACAGGGACTACTGGATGTGGCAACAGTTACCAAGGATAAGGAGATTCGGAGAAAGCACAGTGGATAAGGAAGTGAAGTGGAAAAGAAAATTCAGAAGGAATATTAGCCTACCAAGAGAAAATTAAGAAAAAACATGAGTTTTGGCTTATATAAAATGACATTAAAATTACAAGTGTAGAAGTAACGTTTGTTTGTTCAGCTACATAAAAAGTTATTAAATGCCCCAAATCTAAACCTTCTCTTCTTTTTTTTTTAATTAAAAGCAAATCCACTGAATTAAGAGTGTCTGAATTTTAATTGGTTAGGCTGCAGTGGCATCTTAAGCAGTAAGTTTATGCAGACAGCTTTCAATAATACAAGAGAAAAAGCCAGCATCTGAGAATGGGAAGAACCTTGAGAAATATCATTATCTTGGGACCAAGAGAAAAATATACCAATTATTTTTAACCACTAAAAAGATATAAGCAGGGGTCTGATGAATCAAGGAAAAAGGATGTTGTACCTTATACATGTAAGCACCATTAGGAAACAAATAAAAATTGTAGGTTTTTCCTTAGTTTTCCATTTTAAAAGTTTCTCACAGATTATTAAAAATGGGGGGGTTTTTTTAGAGAAAGAACAAGGCTAAAAAGTTCTGAGAAGCAGGACAAATTATTAACCATACATGCACATAAACTCCTAATATTCCCGTCGTCAGACGGCTGGTCCCTTCACCCCTCCAGGACAAAAGGGGTGACTCTTTATTCTAAACAGGTACTGTGAACATGCTGGATTTCAACGAGCAGACTGAGGACTTCAGAAACAAAATTCTCTGTCTCAGCATACAGATACACCCTGGACCGCAGCAGGTATACAAAGAAATGATACCAGTGTGCCTTCGCACCTCTCCATAACCCAAGTATCAAGTTCCCTTGGGCTCCACAAAGAGCACAGTCAGCACGCCTCGTTTCTTGCATAATTGTAGCTTTTCTTGGCTCACCAGCACCTTCCAGGTCAGCACCGACTCCAACAACATAAAAAGTTAATTATACTGCAAGAAGCCTGTTGCTACCAAGGCTGAAGCAGCAACGAAACGCTCCGTGCGCCTGGGAAGCCGGGGCTGGCAGAGTGGCTTCCCACCTCAGCAGAGTCCAGCTGCGCGAGTTTAGCAAACTGCGTGCTCGTTTGTTTAGGGGAGTGACTGCGACACTGAACTAGAATTTGAGAACAATTATACCTGCATATAAACATACACTGACTGCATATAGATTGTCTGCATTTATATGTATTATTTTATTAAGGAGGTCTCAACCTTTTTTCCATCCGTTTTGAAATTCTGAAGACTTAGGAACTGGCCCTAAGTTACAAATATGTACCATGAACAAAGCACTCTGCCRCAGTTCCTCTATTACACCTGTTCTGAGCAGAGATCGCTGTTTAAGAACTGTTGTAACTCTCTCATCCCAACACATCAAAATTGTCCTGACAGGCTCTGCAGTGTTCTTTTTAGTAATCAGTACAGGAACRAATTTTTTTTGGACACTTTCTTACAGTAAGAGCAACAAATAAAAGCCAGGTAGGCATTCTCCTCGCCTTCTTGCCTAGGAGACAGGGAGCACAGAGAGAGCAGAGCAGCGCAAAGGGATGCTGAGCGTACCGTACTTCCAAAYGTGGACAACCTTATTCATTGCTCCCAGCTCCGCAGACCAGAATCCCACTAGCTCCGAGTGAGCCGTGCGAAGGTGAAAGTACTTGTTGACCATTTCCACAAACTCCTTCATCTTTGATGGCTTAATATCGTATGTGCGAATTTCATAGAAAATGCTATTATTTTGTCTGGGCCCTGTAGCAAGGGATGCGAGTACCTGAGAGAAAATGTTAAGAAAAATGACTAAAACTAATTCTCAAGCCAGAA
The DNA here is from genome assembly GCA_035582835.1 of Phoebastria nigripes. Classification (NCBI taxonomy): domain Eukaryota; kingdom Metazoa; phylum Chordata; class Aves; order Procellariiformes; family Diomedeidae; genus Phoebastria; species Phoebastria nigripes. The sequence continues at coordinate 204,591 of JAYKAV010003111.1, forward strand.
AACCATCTTCTGTCTAATTTCTAGACTTTTTCTCAAACAGTGAGACGCTATAGATGTGATTTTTCTACTGGGGGCTGGGAGAGGGAGTACTTCGTGATCTCTACTGCAAAAGTATCTTGTGACTTTTTTCTTTGGAAATAGTTCCCATGCGCATTATTTGCTGCAACTCCTTTTGGCAGTGCAACAGACCGGGACATGTCTTTTATTTGTCGCACTCAATTGTTTAATTATTAGCCCATAACAAAGCAGGATTTTCCTTTTCTCATACCCCTTCCTCAGGAAGCCAGCAGCAGGATGCAAAAAGTCAAAGCAATGAAAAGAGAGTTGGCTAAACACGTTATTCAAAGGCGAGGCTGCTGATGCCACCGAAGCAGAGGCAACATCAACATCTGCCTGCCCTGCCCTTACCCAACCAACTCACACTACTGCGATCTGTTTTCTAATTACAATCTTACATCAGTATTAGCAAATTACATATTGTTGGCAAAAGAAAGAAAAAGATACCAACGCTTGGGAAAAGACTGATTCCCTCCAGCACAAGATTGCTAAAGTCTGCATCCTTGCCCTTCACTGGCTGCTGCCCAAAGGCTGGTCAAGAACAGTTTTTCTACCCATGTAACATAAACCCCTTCAGAAGTCCCAGAACACGCTTACTTCTTGCAACTGCCTCGATAACCTGGAACATGCCACTCACCTCAAATAAAACTAGAAAAACTAAGGCTAAACCAAATCTTTGGCCTTAGCCCATATTTGCACAGGATGGTGGCTGCAGGATGGATTTTGGACGTGACTTATGTCACGAGCATCAGCAGGCATGCTGATGATGGCCGTACAGCTCAAGCCACAAAATACAGACGGCCAAGACCAAAGGTCTTGTTTCCTAATGGCCCTTTGGAGAATTACACATCTCCTTTTGCTTGCCATGTGTCGCAGCCTCTTTTCACATTTACAGTTTCTAAATCCCCACAGGATCCTGAACGAACAGTAATCCTAGACTTATGGCGAGCAATCACGGCAGCAGCCGGCTGTCCGTGACCTATCCAATGCCGAATTTCTGCAGGAAAAGAGGAGCCTGGACATTTTCTGCCACTCAGGCAAATACTGGACTGCTGCTGGACCACTTCTCCCGTCCAAAGAACATGTCACACGATTCTGGAGAAGACCCGGGGCCGATGCTCAGCACGAAGTGTGCCCATGCTTGCAAACAGGCCCGTTAAAGAGGACGTCGCGACAACGACGGCCCCTGCCCCGGCGGGCAGCGCCCGCCCAGCCCCGGGGGCAAGAGCCCCGGGCGGGACCGCCGGGCACCGCCCGCCCCCTGCCCCGCCCCCGCCGGCCCAAACCCCGCCCCTCGCCGAACCACACCTCGCCCCGACGCCCACCCAAGCCCACCCAAGCACCAATCCGCGCTCACCCAAACCACGCCCCCCAAGACCCAGACCCCGCCCCCCCGCCGACCCCGACCCCGACCCCGACCCCGACCCCGCGGCTCGCACCACCAGCCCCGCTCCCTGCTGCCGCCGCGCTCGGCTCCCCCAGCAGCGCCCCGGCCGTTACCTGAGCCCGGGCCCGGGCCAGGCGGGCGGCGGCGGCGGCGAGGGGCCGGCGGAGCGCCCCCGGGAGCAGCATGGCGAGCGGCAGGCCGGGCGGAAGGCAAACGCAGCGGTCYGCCGTCGGTTGCGTGGGAGGGCGGGCGGCCCTTGGGCGGGGCGGGGCGAGGCAGCGGACCCTCCCTCGTCTGGGCGGCCGTTGAGCGGCGGCACGTCGCTGGGGCGGCCGTTGGGGCGGCCTCTGCAGCCCGCCCTGCTGCGTGGGCCAGCAGCAAACTGAAGGGCGATGAAGGGTGTGTTAAGTCCTGGTATTTATTCCGCCGGGCTGGGACGGACGGACGGACGGACGATGAGCGCACGGCTGAGAAGAAATGCTCGTTCAAGTTACCAGGCTTCAGTGCCCGAAATGTGGTATCTCTGTCTCTGCCTGAGTGCCTGAATATAATAAAAAAGCATCCTGATAGGCTGGGGAGACCTGGGACTCTTTGTCCCCCACGGGTTGCCCTGGGGCAAATCACGTAGTAAATCACCCGCCCTCCAGCATTTGCATGCTCAGACTTCCAGATTGCACGGATACAAATCCTCCACCGCAATCCTCCTCCTCCTCCGGAAGAAAGCCTTGTGGCTTTTCTCTGTAGCGTTTTTCAGGTCAATCCAAGCTTTGTGTCAGGGGTGTACAGTGCCAAGCACTGTCACCCCATTACAGCTGTACGCACAGCTGCATAGTTCTTACTACCACATGTAGGTTACCTAGGGGTGGGATTTTGTGATGGCTGAGACTGTATACCTTTGCGGAATTAAACATCGGCCAAAACAGATGTGAAGGTAAAATTCCCATTGGTGTCAGTGCATCCAGTGTTTTACAAATCAGCTCCTAGCAAAGGGTGGCTTATGGAAGTCTGCCTAAATTAACAAGACAATATCTTTCATGATTCCTTTTGCACATTCCTTCCTCCACCCCGAGTAACTGATTTTGAGGGCCTCCCCATGGAATTAAGGTGAAGAGAGAAATGATGGATTCGTGCCTATGGGGCTTCCATGCTTTTTCTCACAATTGCGGACAATTTTTCTCTTTGTTAAAGATAAGCCCAGGAAGAAAGATTGTCTAAATTAAAATGAGATAGAAAAAGTAGTTCTAACAAACACATTGAAAGAGCGATTGTGGAAAGAATGAAGCATCTGCACTGCATATATGTTGTATGTTCATTTGCAAGTGGTATTCTTGGTTACATTTTTTATATCAGAAGAACTGAGCACGATACATTCTGAAGTGTTTTTGCAGTATGGCATGAATAATTCTCATAGTTTCTACAGCAGAAGCACCCATGAAGTGTGATTACTGATGCAGTTATTGCCGGTTTAAGATTGGTTTAACGTGGGGTTTTTTTCACTTATGAACAAATCATATTTCAGCTGAAGGCAGGGAATGAGATGGCAAACCCTGAAATATTTAAGGTTCTCCTTTGTTTATCTTATTATATGGATGAAGTAATGTTGTTCATAGCCATGTTGTGCTGGAATATTCCTTCACATTTTTAAAAGCTTTTATTTTTATTGTTCGAACTTTTCCTGTGTTTGCTTTCTCATCAGGAATGACACACAAGCCCCGATTTGAATTGAGTAGTCATAAAAAGCAGGTTTTGTTCTTGCTAACCTGAATAGTCAAGAAGCAGCTTTGGTTTTGTATTTCTTTTGCGTAGTCAGGGAATAGAAAGGTGAACGTGATTTTCATATTTGAGCAAAAACAGTTCAACACAGTGCAGAGCTAAAATGTACAACGAACTGCACTGGAACTCAGTGAAGGCCTGAAATGATTCCCTGAAACAGTTCAGCACATGATTTTATACAGGAAGTAAATTTGAGAAAACTGCTTATGGGTGCAGCTAAGGAAGTGGCTAAGATAAAATTCGTTGAGAAGGCGGTTCTTTCAGCTCTGCATTTTTGCTTGGAGCTTGAATTCACCATACCCCCTGGTATTGCGCCAGGGGAGGTTTAGATAGGATATTAGGAAATATTTCCTCACGGAAAGGGTCGTCAAGCACTGGAACAGGCTGCCCAGGGCTGTGGTTGAGTCACCATCCCTGGAGGTATTTAAAAGATGTGTAGACGTGGTGCTTAGGGACCTGGTTTAGCGGTGGACTTGGCAGCGTTAGGGTAACAGTTGGACTCAATGATCTTAAGGGTCTTTTCCAGCCTAAATGATTCTGTGATTCTATGATTCTATGTTCTTCTAGAAGTCCAGGGGTATATTATTCTTTCTACGTGGATGTGGCAGATCCAGTGGTGAAGCGAGAGGATTGTACTGCCACTCGCAGGTCTGTCTACCAATACACAGAATGGTAAACAGGAGCGGTGCTTCATAGACATAAATTTCACAACTCACAGATGGTATTGGACATCTGGGAATGACAGTGTTGATCTTGTAGAAGAAATAATAGTGAATAGTACCTGTTAGAAATGCTTTTTGATGGGAAGTTTTAATTTTGGTACTGAATTGATGAATCAAATGAAATTTTCAATTTATGTAGCTGTGACTGCCAGAGCTGCCGGAGTTGAAATGGTTTATTAAAAACTTTTGTTACTGCTGGAAGCCAAAGCTCCATGGAGGCAAAATGCAAGAAGGTGATTTGTGTGTGTTAGTGCATTTATGTGTTGTGCTCCCTGCATGCAACATTTTCATCCATTTTCATTTTCCCATGGAACAGGAAACACTTTTAATCTGATCTGTATGTGACTTGTGAACGTGGGCAAGCACTGGTGTTGTGATTTAACCCGCCAGGCAGCTAAACATCACACAGCCGTTCACTCACACCTGCCCCACCCCTGCAGTGGGATGGGGGAGAGAATTAAAGAAAAGTAAAATTTGTGGGTTGAGATAAAGACAGTTTAATAGGACAGGAAAGGAAGGGAAAATAAAAATAATAATAATAATGATAAAAGAATATACAAAATAAGTAAAAGTGATGCACAACGCAATTGCTCACCACCCGCTGACCGATGCCCAGCCAGTTCCTGAGCAGTGGTCACTGCTCCCTGGCCAATTCCCCCCAGCTTATATACTGAGCATGACATCATATGGTATGGAATACCCCATTGGCCAGTTGGGTCAGCTGTCCTGGCTGTGCTCCCTCCCAGCTTCTTGTGCACCTGGCAGAGCATGGGAAGCTGAAAAGTCCTTGACTAGTGTAAGCACTACTTAGCAACAACTAAAACATCAGCGTGTTATCAACATTATTCTTATACTAAATCCAAAACACAGCACTATACCAGCTACTAGGAAGAAAATCAACTCTATCCCAGCCGAAACCAGGACAACTGGATAGGATTTTTTTATTTCCTTTGTACTCTAACTGGAGATGGTGATAATGAAAGAAAGGTAACCATCTGTACCAAAAGACTTAATGCTTTCAAGAGCAGCTTAAACTTCAGATGTTTGCTTAAACACAGAGAAAGTGACTCAGAGTTTTGGAAAATGAGAAAGCACAGTACCTGCTCCTTTGCTAGGGGGCATGTTCCCATTTGTGAATCACAGCTTTCAGTTTCCTATTGCATGAAGGATAAAACATGCCCCTTCTATTTCTTTCTATTTCTCCATAAATCCTTCAACGTAAATTCCTTCCTCAGAAAGGCAATTTTCAAAAGCACAGGAGGGTGCTTTTTTAACTCACCACTCATTTTCAATGGCAGTAGGGTTTCCATTACATAGTGCAGTGCCATTGGTAGGCTTGAGAAGGGTGTCCAACGAGCTTGTTTAATGTAAGTGTAATACATGGGGTTTCCACTGTTACGTTTTCACAAATCTCTCATGCTGAGTGCTGCCCTTCCTCTCTCTAGTTCTGCTGCTCATTGAGCTAGCAACAAGTGGTTTCCTGGTTTGCACACAAGGCAACATTCCTGAATGTAATGCAGCTTCTTGGTATGTTCCCAGTGGGCCAGAACATGTAAATATCCTCTGGTTTCCATTCTCTCAGCTGTTCCATATGAAAATCTGCATAACAGCTTATCAAGCTTGGTATTTTCTTCCGTGTTTTTCCTAGCCAGTTTGCATTCCTSATCTCATGAAAACAATCTGCATTGTATATAAATATTTATTGTGTGGCACTGATGAGAATACCTACAAGAACCAGTATCRTCTCTGTGTTTACCGGTGGTAAGAGTCACGTTAGTGTTCTTTGTACCCAGGGCCTGAGGACATGCTTGGACCAGAGGCACGTTCAGGTGCCCTACCAGGCAGCGAATGAGCATCGAGAAAGTAGGTTTCGTGTTTTTGCTTTGCTGGAGAAGGCAGTGGGAGAGCAACATAGCGCTTTATCTCTCTGGGAAGCAGGTCTGTGCTGTCCACTCCGGATTTATCCACTCCACACTCGAATATGAGCTGCCATTTGACACAGCCCCTGACCACACCAGGGTGGAGTCCATCAGCTGTCTTGGCCTGGCTGAGAGACCACAGCCTTTCAGAGCTGCACAGCAAGAAGATAAAAGGGCAGAGCAGGCGCCTACGGCTATCTGGAAGGGAATTAGAGAGCTGCTTCATACTGCTTGATTTTTAAAAACATTTGGGCCTGATGTTTGATGTCATGACGCCTTGTGTCATTGTTTATATCAGCACTAGGAGGAGATAAATTTTACTGTATCAAACGTTCTCCACTCACCTGGCAAGTAGCTGTAGCACAAACTGGGTAGCAGGCCACTATGTCTGTTTGAGTTCAGTTCAGAAGAAAACATTCAGCTGTGTTCCCTGTTCTTTTTTAGAAGACGTGTTTCTTAGAAGCTTGGTGAATGGATTTTTCCTTTCTTTTTTTTGCTGGGAAATCTAATGGTTTAATGATTCCAGAAGAAGGTTCATGTTAAAGGTAACACACAGACTGAAATCCTCCAACCATTTTTGTATAGTAAAATGGTTTTATTCCAAACCTCTGATTTAAAAAAAAAAATCTTTCCTATCAACAGGCCATAAATATTATCTCTGAAGTATTTAAAGACTATATTAATTGCTTGTGCTTATTACTTGGGCCACTGTAATTGCAGTTGTTCCTTTCAGAATATCTACGTGGGCTTTGTGAATGATATTTTTAAAATTTGAGAGTTAAATATTCCTTTTAGTCAATTGCTTTTTAGTTAATTAGGCAAAAACTGAATGCTCTGCTTGCGTGCTTTCACGGACGGGGTGACATAAGGTAGCTTCTGCCACTGTGGGTATTATTTCAAGCACAATGCAGCTGCAAACTGGGAGGTCTGTGCTACAAAGGAGACATGAGTATGCAGATGAAGGTTTACACAAGGAAGACCTAGCTGGTTGACTTTTCACTTCACAGGTACTAACTTGCTCAATTAACATTTTCCCCAATAAAATTAAGACCTGAAAGGATGCTGATAAAATACCCAGATCCTCTTTCCTAAGTTAAAATTCTCTACAACCTTCTCTTATTTGCTTCTTTTTTGTACACAATAAGCTCCTTTCTGGAGATGCAGGGTGAGATTTTCTCTAGGATTTAGCCAAGGTTGCACTTGTGTTCTGAACCCAGGTTTGCTTATGGAGAAGTGAGTATAAGATGGGAGCTAAGTATTGCTTTAAGGCAGGCTCTAACTTCTCTAGTATGAAAGCAGGTAAAGCCAAGTGGCAGAGATCAGTCTTTCAGGGCCACCCCACCATTCCTTGGGCAGGTATTTTCTGGGTCTTCTACTTGGTCTTCTACACACAGACCTGGACATGTTTAACTTGGAGAAATCCAGGATGATTTCAGCTGAGGATGGAACAATACTGTGCCTCCTAACCTCCTAACCTGTCTGAGGCCCTAAGTGATGGAGGAGACAAGCAAAAGTACCCATTGCATCGGATTTGTATGAAGGAAGATGGAGTCCAACACAAGACAACTACCTGGGGAAAGCACCTTCTTACCTTGCAGTCCCATGCCAGGCCCAGCCCAGAGGTGGAGAAAAGACATGATCCTGGGCAGGCATAAGAGTTGGGGGGAGGCTAATGGGGACCACTTTCCTTTCTTGGGTGATTTCTTTTACCCTCCCCCACCTTGGATCCAAGATGAATGCAAGCAGGCCACTCTCACATGAGTGCATCCCCCCAGTTGTCTTGTTGCTGTGCTTGTGCCAGCGGGAAGCCCTGACTGACCAGCTAGCCCCTTTTCCCCATGCTGTTCTGCTGAGCCTGACCCCTGCAACACCCAATGTGGAAGGAGAGTGTTGCTGATTTACTGTGAGCCTGGTTAACCTGGGTGGAGAACCATCAATGCTGGCACACAGTAAGCATGTAATTTCTAGATAGTTTGTTCTTTATCTCTTCATCTGTGACCCACTGTAATATCAGTAATACTACTTATGACATTGACCCACACAGCCTGCAGTGAAAGTCCCAATGGCTGTGTTAATGAAAGGAACTCCGTGATGGCTGTGCTTGGCTTCCTTGGGGTTAGAGGCAGCAAGTCTTGTTGCTCTGTTGTTGTAGCAAGCTCCTCTGCCCTAATTCAGCTCCTGAGTTTGAGATTAAGTCCTGGAGGATTTTTCATCAATGAAAAGCCCAAAATAATGAGTGAGATTTCTAAGCAAGGCTGAGTTATCAACTCCAGTAACTCACCTCTCCTAATTATTGATGCATTGCTTAGATAAACATCTCTTTCCTGTAGAAAAACAGTCTTGTCCCACTTGCCTGGATAAGTTGTTCCCTCTTCCAGTCTCCATAAATAACCACTTTCAAGGCTTCCTTTGCCTGGAGTTGCATTGAAATGAGTACTGGTAATAGCMCTCTGTTTCTGCCTTAGTTGCTCTTCCCTCAAGCCCTGGAAAACTTGCTTTTCTTGGTACTGCAAGATGAGAAGTTCCCCTGTTACACAATGTCTCTTGCCAAAATTCAGGAGGCACTGCTGCTCTTTAGGGTAATGAGCTGCAGGTCTGTGCTAATCACACAAGGGAAATTTGCAGCAGTACTTGTCAGCTACCTCTGCATGTGTCCGGCATGGTGTCATCACCATCTCTGTCCTTCCAATCTGAATCCCGGTGCATTAAGCACAGCTGAAGGCTGGACTACTTCATCTACCTATGAGTGAGCTATGGTTAACACAGGTTGAACGTGCTGAGCAGGGTATAGCTCAGTTAAATAAACCGATGGGCTAAGAAGATGGAGGCTGGGTGCAGAACAGACGAGTTCTGCCACCGTGCTCCTCAAAGCAATCCCTAGAGTGGTATTCGGCAGCAAGAGCGGTGAGATACACCTCAGCACTCCTGCTTGCACACAGGAGCGACTGTAGTGCCTGAATAAACTGCAGGTAGACAGATATGAATTGAGTGGACGTGCAATGTGAAGAATGTTTGCAGGTGGGCTTGGCTCACCTGGGGATTGTAACTTACATCAGTGCTCACTCCCTTTTACAAAAAAAATACAGGCTTCTTTTTGCTTGCTTACATCTACCCATGTGGGACTCATTCTTTCAATAAAGAGTAAAAACAAGTAGCATTGGTGTCTTTTAATATGCCCACACTATTTCAGAAAATGCTCTGAAATGGTGCTCTCTGTGATTGTTATTGCAGAGAGATCTCTCTTTTAATTTAATGTATTAAAACCAGAACAAACCAAATCCTTCTCTTCTTAAGTTAGGAAGCCTATAAAACTCTGTACGAAGCTTTGATACAGTCTTTTGGCCATTACAACGAAAGGAAGGTGATTGTGTAGAAAGTTCCAGTCTGGAGGAAAAGTCTTATCAGTAAGCGTTTGAGTGATTCCATGTGGATCTCTCCTGCAGTGATATAAAAATAAAAAGACCATCCTGAACCAGAAAGCATTCTGACACTCGTAATCATCTCCTAGGGAGGTGGAATACGCTGCTACACTGTAGAGAGAATCCTCCCAGCAGGCTCAGACGGCTTGACACTAGGAAACCTGTGAGTCACAGCAATGTAGGCAAATCGGTTTAATCATTCACTTGGAGGGCTTCAAATATCAATACTTACCCATGGGATTCCTGGTATTCTGAAGTCCTGCACTTCCCCACATTTACTTGGAAGCTACTGATATCCCAGCAGTTTGATGCAGTCACTCTTGAAGAACTTTGATTTTTAAAGACAACTGTAGTATTTCAGAACAAAATTTTTAAAGTAACTTCTAAGAGAGAACACATATCCACATGGAAGTCTGTCATAACAGTGAGCTCTTCCACCAGACTTTACAACATCTGCACCATCTCCAACTTTATATTACCTTGGTCATGCTATGCTAAGTTAAGCAAATTGTTATTTCTAGACCTGTCTGTCAAGTGAAGGAGCTGTGAACTGGGATTCAATTTGCCTAGGACCAGACAGATTGGCATCAGCAGAACATGGGTTTGAATCTAGGTCTTTCTAGCTCCGAGTCCCAAAAATGTATGGTCTATAAGCCCGGAACATTTTCTTCATGCTTGGTGACAGGTAGCTGCAGTAATCACTGCTCAGCTCTAATGAGAAGGTAGACTGCTGCATTTTTGCTTTTATCTGGCAGGTAGGCCTATCTCAATACAAACAAGTTACACAGGCAGCAGGACTTACAAGGAAGGCTGAACAAGAGCCAGGGTTGTTTTAATTTAGAGAAGAGGTGTCTCGGGGGTCATATGATCCTTTTTCATCTAATTACAAGAGTGCTTCAGGAGAGAAAGGCGTAATCTGTTCTTTCCGTCCATGGTGGAAAAGATAAAAGCAGCAGGCTGAAATTACAGGAAGGGAAATTTAGATTAGATGTTTTCCACTTGCTAAGATAGTGAAACATTTGAAAAGATTGCCTGGGAGAAAAGTAGGATATCCAGGCCTGGAAATAATAGGGATGGTTAAAATGGTGTTCCTGCATTCACGCAGCTGGTATGGGCTAGATTAGCATTTTTAACCTGTGGAGTATGGACCACAGAGTAACAGACCATGAGACATGCAGGGTCCATGCAGCGGGAAAGGGCAATGGGAAAACAATTTAAAGAAACCCCTCAGTCCACAGCCAGCAGGGATGTGGCAAATCTCTGCCCTCTGCTCTGAGGGATTATTTGACATGTTGGGGGCAAACCCAGTAAAAATACCATTTTGTAAAATGGTAACACTTTGTCCAAATGCTGAGTAATGTACTCATACATCACCATCCCTCCTAATCGCCATCAAGTTCTGAAACGCTAGATGGCTTGTAGCCTCTTCTTTCCTGATTAAAGAAGGTTGAGACATTTTTGACTACCTGACTTTCTGGGTTCCCCCAGACATCTTGTCTAAGATAATGTCAATTTCTGAGAGAAAGTAACTGGTATTTATACCTGAAGATTTTTACAGTGTGTTGATAACAAGCAGCTACTGCCGAGAGCCAGTCCTTTGTCACTGAAAGCCCACAAGAGCCTTCTACATTTTGAGTGACTACTGAAACAACCAGGGATGCCTCAGGATTAAACATTGCAATGCAGCTCTGCCCCCTGTATGCCATGAGGAAGTTCTTGCTGGGATTGACACAGACTCAGGAAAGGGTTGACAATGGTGAATGCCATGCCATAACTTGGTTCAGCTGTTTCTTTCATAATTCCTTCTCTGCCTGTGATGTTGAGGTAGAAACCTGTGTATTTACCAAAGAGTTGCCCTTTGGTGACCAGGAGCTCTTCCCTCTGCCAGCAAAGAAAATGAAGGAGTCCTCTAGTTAGAGCTGGCAGAATTTCAAAGGGACCAACTGTGTTGTTGGTGTTGAATCACCAAGAAAACTATGGCCTTGTTTGCCTGCTAGCAGGGCACATAAATCACAAGGAACTTCTACCAATGGTAATAAAAAGTACAATGTTTTGTGAAGTCTCTGTTCCTACGGATTCACTCTTCTGGCACTACCTCATGCACTCCTATCAGTATTTCCCATCTCCCATTTGTGTCCTGGTGGATACCTCTGGCTGGCAAAAAAAGTGCCTAGATGAGTGGACCACTTGCCAGTGCTGACTGCTGCCCAAAGGGATGTGCTTCTCCCTGTCTTTCCCTCGGAACAAGCATTAATAAAGTGCTGATTTCCATTAACCTAATTTTCCCTGAGACCTCTGACCTACTTTTGTTTGAAATTAGCTAACCGGTTCAAAAGATATTACGGGAAGCAGCCAGATGAACAAACAGATAACAGGTAGCATAACCCCGTAAGCTCTTGTTTTCTTAGAAAACCGGGCTAAAACAAACACTGTTTAATCAAATTGTTGCTGCCTGTGAGTTGGTCAAGTCAGGCACTCAAGAGAAAGCCTGCATCTCAAAAACCAGGGGGCCAAATCTAGCAGACTCCTTCCTGGGGGACACATGGAATATAAAATCCCTGCCCAGGCTGAATCCTCATCAATCTAATGTTCAGTACTGCTCTCAGTACTGCTTCAGCAGACTGTGGGCACAGGAGATGAAGACACCTTTGTGGCTGAAGGATGGGACTGAGTTCAGAAGGACTGGGATTGGTCTCCATCTGTGATGGTGCCTTCTTTTGGGACTAGAAGGAGAAGCTAAGGTGATGGGTTGATATGGCAAGGGAGGAACCGCAGAATCTCAGTACAAAGTATTGCCTTCCAGGACACCTTTATTATCCTCCTTGTCATGTGATTCATAGCAAAATTTTGGCTTTTAAAAAAACATCACTTGGATTGAACTGGGAACTTTTTGGGTAAGGAGCAATGCTTAGAAAGCATTCTGCACATATTGGTCTCTCCCACAGGGTAAACAGTAGTTATATTATATAATTTTGGGTGGTCTGTACTGTACCTTATTTACTGCAATATGCTCTGGTCTTTGAAAGCATTCCACTGTGTTCATCTTCAGGATGGCTTTCATTCTCCAGTCCACTCCAAGGGTATGAGTTTTCCGCATAGTTGTCCAGTCTGTCGCTGCAATATCATTTGAATTACATAGTGCCATCCCCTAAGGATGATTCCAGTCCATGCGGGGAGTTTTCAACTGGTGGCTTTTCTTGCCATCTTTAGAGAAGATATTGGTGGCTTGCGATCCATTAGTTGTAGACAACAGGTTGTGTGGTGTGCATGCTACCATCTCCCAGACCTTCTATGGGCTCTGATCTATAGGAAAACCCATTAAGACACCCATGGCTGTTAAGACAGATGATATCAATCTGTTCACTTCCACTACCTTCCTCTACCAGATCTCCAGCCACACACATTGGCCAAAGTAAATTGCTGGAGTCTGTGCCAAACCCCCACCAATTCTTGTAAAGTATCCCTTGGATCCCAGATTGGATCCCAGAGATCTGGCCTTATTAAATACAAACACGGCTTTCTAAAGAGAAAAAATAAAGGATCTTTGGCAATCTCTTTTTGCCAGGTTACCTCAGTGCACATAGCACAATGCTTCTTTCCATGTGTTTGAATGTTTTATATCCAGAAGAGACCCTTGGTGAGGAACCCACAAATCCTCAGGCAGGTGCAGCTGTATGGCTTGAGGCCTATAGCCTTGATACAAAGATTGCCTTTCAATGTTCACGTTGCATTCCAAAAATGCATTCCCTGCAGGAAATGCAGGGAGGATGCAGGAAATGCAAAAAGGATTCCTGTCATGCCACCAGATGATACAGYGGTTTTGTGTCATCATAAGCCTGCAATATTTGTTTTCTTTGGAGATCAAAGCCATTATTTCAGCAAGTCCATTATTTAAGCAAGTTATTTTAGCAATAATCACATTCCCATTATGGGAAGTAGAAGGGGTTTTCATTGTTCTCTTGGCTGTTGCTAACCTCCAGTGCAAATCCATCTGCCTCCCATAGGTGTGTCTAAAGAACTGCTGCATGAGGAGTTCTTTGGAAAAGCTGGACCTTTATATTTTACCTACAGAAAACAGTGATCTTCTGTTGGTATCAAGGGAGCTGCTAACACATTGACAAATAGTGACTTGCAAAAAGAGGCAAAAATCTCCCATCCAACTCAGATAATCCCCTCAAACTCAAATCCAAGATGTGAGTCAGGTTTATTAATCTGAGGTCACTGGTTGAAAGGTGTTCCCCATTCAAGCAGGAGGAAGGAGGGACAAACCTGAGTGCCTCAGAATATCATTCTCTTCTTTTTCCACCTAGTCCCAACAGCTCAAGCTCAGGCAGCCCTGGGGAAATTCGGGCCTTCCTTGAAGGCTCAGTTCAGCAAAGCTCACTCCTGAGGCAGCTGGGCTGACTGGCTGTTTTGTGGCCACTTTGGATGTGGTAAATGCACTAGAGTTCATGCTTCAGCACTGTGCTTGACCAGCGTCTAAAAATGTGAATGTGAATCTGAGATATTTGGGTCCCAGTTTTATAAAGCAGTTGTGTGCCTGCCTAATTTCATGTATGTGACTATCTTCAGTGGGACTGAACCATGTATTTAGTAGGGACTGAGAGGCGCCAAGCTGAAAGACATCTGGTTTACTGCCATGCAAAGAGCAGCCTTTTCATATTGACTGTAACACTCACTTGCATCTGTGGTTTGATCATGTCATTTAACTTCTTGACCTCGGTTGTTTCATCTGAGAAGTCAGATTGCTAGGGTTTGCCTTTGTGACAGGTGATGTAGAAGGATTAATTCATGAGTGTGCACCCTGAACTTCAGAGAAGTTTGTCAGTATGAAAAACTATAATTAAGAATTGTTTGTCCTGCACCTGAAAACACTTGCACAACAGCCTTATCCTGAGCACAGCTGACTGTTTGCCACTACTGCTTAAAGCAGTAAAGGTTGAATGTGCTCAGTAGGATCAGAATCAGACTAAAAATTTACTTTTAAGACAGCCATTGGGAAGAACCTAAAGCTTTTAGAACCAAGGGAGACTCCAAAGGGCAAAGCAGTCAGTGATAGCTTTCCACTGACTCCAGCAGGCTTTGAACTAAGCTTGTATGTCCCACAACTGTCTCAGATAGTTACCACTTCATCACCATACATACCTCTTCATCTTCTGCTTCTCTCAGAAAACAGGAATCCAACAAGCTCTTCAAGCCAGGAGACGAGTCTTTCTGACATCAAGGAAAGGGAAGAAAACAGCATGTTGCTTCTGCACCAGCTATCAAAAATCTAGCATCCTAATTTAAAAATATAAATGGAAAAGAATTGTGAAGGATCGGAACACATACTTGTGGGAGTGAGCAGCTTTTTCTCTTGGGCTGAATTTGGACTTGGATTTGATCTTGAGATAGCTGTGGAGTTGTAAAGCTGGTTTGATGGAGTTGTAAAAAGTCAGTATGATGCTGAAGGAAAAAAAAACCCAACCTTTCGGAAATACAATAAAGAAGGATTTTTGGATTTGAGGGATTCAGGAGCAGCACATCTGTTTCACCTGTAGACGCTGGATCCACATAGAGATGGTGAGTGGGAGTGGGAAATGACAGGCAATGCCCACCAACGCCCTCGGTTGTTCAGATAAAACCCGCTTTACAGGAGATTGGATCTCCATGCTAGAGTATTGTCCATTTCATACCTTCTGCATTCCTGGTGAGGATTTGCCGGAAGTAAGGGGAAGAAAAGAGATAGATGCTGTATAGCCTGCTAGCCTGGCTTTTAGTGCAGTTATCTGGGGTGCTGAGGAAGATGTATGGAAATGGTGAAAACTAATGCTGAGGGCTATAGCACAGGAGCAGGCAGGAGCCGTTTTATTCAGTTGCTGATGGAAGAGTAAGGCTGAGGTAAATGGTGGGGGGACCAAAGGTGATAGCAGCAGTTCATTTGGCGGAAAAAATGTAGAAAAAAAGCTCAAATGGAAAACGATGCTTCTTGGCTAGAGCATTCTGTCTGCACAGGGTGGGCCTGGCTAGATGCGGCATCTGGCACAACTTCCAGATGGTGGGCAGGAATGAGAGTGGGGTGGGTGGGAACTTCCTACAGCTTTCCTTCTGCTTCAAGTAATGTTGAATGTCGAGTCTGTGTGCCCATTTCACTGACGGAGGGTTGGTCTCTGGCCAGGGGCAGGGTGGGAATGAACAATTAGCTGGGGAAAAAGCAACAGTAAGAAGATAAATGATTGCTGGGGAGTTAGGGAGCACAAGACTGGGGATGTATGGCAGTGGGGCTGGGACCCTTCCCCGAGGGGGCAGCAGTGGTATATAGCAGGAGGGCAGGGGGATTGAGAGCTCCTGTGTTGGGGTCTGGGTTTGAGTGCTGTAGGAGGCCAGGGCTGTAAGGAGCAAGAGGTGGGGCTGGTTGTGAGGAAGTGAGGTGGTACATGAGAGGGTGGAAATTTAGAGGATGCATGCTGAGGTTGACATTTGGGGAGAGAAGAGAGAGAGAGGAAGAGTTTGAAAGGAGGTCTGGGGTCCTGCTTTGGAGAGGAGCAGGAAACTCTAGGAGAGTCACACGAGAAGAGAGGACAGGAGTCTTCCCCTGGTAGCCCATTTTCTACCCACAGCTTCAGTGGGTAACGCCAGGCATACACTCCCTGTCACCTGATGCAAAGCTATGCCTCCCTTCTCACTCTGTCCTCCCAGGCACTTTGGGGCTCTTGCTCTCCTAGGGCTTTCCATCTCTTCAGATGACCCTTCAAGGCAGATGTTAGCCCAGGAGGCTGTGCAGCTGCCTTGTGTGGCAGGCTGCCCCAGGAAACCAGCCACAGAAGGAGAAAACACCGTACCCCGCCACACCTGGCGATGCAGCCCTCCGCACTGCAAAGCATGGCTGTTACCATGGTGCTGCACTGGGAGAGTGGCTGTCTCTGGTGTCACACTCCGGCCGGACACACAATACCTCTGGCTTGAGTCTTTTTCAGCTTTGGCTCCTGTTTTCTGCTGTGGGAATGAACGGTGTCTTCCTTTGTTTAGAAAATCTGCCAAGAGACGTGCCTGCAGAGACCTTGTTCAAGATATCAAAGTTGGTATCGATCTGTTCACGTTGGCTGGGCTTGCTCTGTCCCAGGGAAATGTGCTTAATTGTTGCCATTTAACCTTCCACCCATCATTTCTGACTGATGCATGCTCACTGCCTGGGGAGAGCTGGGGAGGGATATGGATGCGCCCCGCCGCTTCCAGCTGTTTGTTGTCCACAGCYGTTGCAGCTTTGTTTAAGCAGAGGAAGCAGATCTTGTTAGTTCTTTTCTTCTCAGCAGTGTTGATTCCCTCTTTGGCTGCAGCATTTCAGGCAGTGGCTGCTGTACGAATGTCCCAGAGTTGCGGGCCATAATGATCTCATTTTGGGGAGGACAGTGGGGTGATGTGCCTTACATTTGCCTGACTCTGAAGGCTGCTTGTTGCATGTCAGTGCAGTCATAGTTGTAGCTGCAGCAGTCCTCCTCTGACTCGCGTTTTCCAGACACTGGTAGTGCTGTAAAAAGCTGCTACTTACCCTACCGAAAAAAAAGGCCATTGAATAAATGTTTCCTTCCCCTCACCTCTCACTGGCTTGGTATCTGGTGTGCAGTCTCAATCCAGTCTGAACCATCTGTAGCAGGAGAAAGAAGACACACATGAAAAGGGGAAAACTGTCCAGGGGGACTTTACAGGAGGATGCCAGTGTCTAAGGAAGCCAAAAACAAAGCCACAGTATCTTGGCTTGAAATGTATGCTTGCCTTGATCATAGCATACCATACAGTTTCAGTATTTGGCATCTCCTTTTGGAGGTCAAGACCAGAATGATTTATGTATGACTGGCTAAGGTTTCACTGGAAAGGATACCATTCTGTAGAATCGCATATGCTATTCAGGAGGGGAAAAGACCACCTGGAGCATTTCTGTTCTGCTCAAATACAGTGTGCTCCCCTCACCTGTGTGTTTGATTGAGTGTACTTTTGAACATCTCTGCTGATGTTCATGCAAAACACTCTTTCTTCTTGTGGTTGCTAGTCTAGATGGGCTACTTCGCTAGTGAATCCCTCTGGTTACCATACCCAGGAACAAGGCAGGGACAGCAGAGTCTAGGGCAGATGGGGTTCTGAGAGGAAAACCCCTAAGAGTAACCACGCTTAGGCACAGGTTTTGCAGACTTATTTTGACATGGCATTTGATTGATTAATCTGATTCAACAAAGCACTGTTGACTTGATGAACATATGGCTGCATGCTTCAGTCTGAGCAAGGAAGGTTTCTCTCTCCTTGTATTCTTCCTTTGGTTTTGTGCTAGGCACTGTATCCTTTGGGACAGAGCTGAGGAGCTGTGCGTGTCAGATTGACTTGTGGAGCTGATAATGCTGGTGTGATGCATGCTCTGTGCTAGAAGGCAGTGAAAAAGCCCCTTCCCTCATATCCTCCCAAAGGCCAAATACCCCCTTGCCATATGGATGACATTGCAAATGTCCTGTGATTCTCTCCTTTACCCTTTACGTGGCAAGTTGGGGGAAGAGAAGGAGTCTTGGTGATTTGATCCCTGGAAACCTCCCTCATTAGCAAAGATCGAGCCACAGAAACAACACTGAGCTCCTGGGAACTGGCTGAAATTTGCTTTTCCCTGCCTCCACTGCTGGCGTTCCCATTGCTGGAGCATCCTGGACTCCTAGGCCTGGCCTCTTGCTTCCCTGTCAGAAGCAGGATGGAGGGCTTTCCCCACCCAGAGGGATGGCTGGGTTGCACCCTTAGTGCTGGGGAGCAGCAGGAGCAGAACTCAGTAGGACTTGGCAGCCCGGGGGTAACCGACTATTTCTCTGTCAGTTTTGGAGGGGCTTGGGAAGAACATGGCCAACCTCAGCCTGCCTGAGACTCTTTCTTGGGTTCTTCACTCTGGAGAGCTTTTAGTAGGGCTCCTAGGTGACACCACGAATGCTGCACAGGGCTGCCACTTTTGGAGGGAGTTGGCAAATAAAAGATTTAATGACCTGTCCCTGCTGTGGGCTCATCAGTCCCGCACAAACTCCCAGGAGCTGTGGCTGTTTTCTGGGGAGGGGATGGCTGTCACTGGTGGCCTGCTCAGAAGGTACAGACCCACTGCAGATGGGCTGATTTCAGGACCCTGCTGCCCTTTGCTAAAGAGAAGGCCAAAAAGAGAGATTTGCTAGAGATGGGGAAGGGCAAAGATTAAGATTAAGAGAGGAGGTGACAGCAGAGACCCGGGAGGTAACCGTGAGCCTGCCAAAGCAGGGACATTCAGCAGGGTTTTCTGTGTCCTTCAGTTCGGCTTGGGCTAATAAGGAGATTTCTAAAGACTTGCCCAGCAGGGGAGGTACCTGTGCTGTGAAGTCCCTGTTTTTTGGACATAAATGTAAAACTGGAGATCCCCGAAGTCTGATGGGTGGAATAACAAGCCTCTGAGATTTCCCATCATATGCTCTAATTTTGGTCAGTTACAGGGCTCCCCAGGCAGGGAATGTCGGTCATTTCCTTTCCTCCCAAGGAGCATGTCAGATGGAGGAGGGAGTGAAGTGAAATCTCTGGAGACAAGAGATGGAGGGTCTGGAAAAATTATGTTTCCTGGAGTCCTGGGCATGGCAAGACTCTCGAGAATTTTCAACGGGGGAAGGAACAAGACAAGAGTCAGTTAACCCCTAAAAGGGAAGTCTGCAGGAGTTTCGGGTGGGAGGCCAACCCAGCCTGACAACCTGTGAGGAAAGAGCCACGTGAAGAACAATGATACTGGCACAGCTTGCGGCGTACCCCTCCTCACAGCAATGCTAGCTAATTAGCCCGTGCGTGCATTAAGCCATTCCCTGCCATGGCTGCCACCCCAGGCATTACTATAATGATTTATTAGTGCTATCTGACTCTTCTTAGGAAATAATAGAAAGGTTACCCTCTTTACACCCCCCCCCAATTGTTTCCTAGTTTGCACCTTACCTCCAAATCTGCTGCTCCCCTTATGCTGTTGCAGCTACTTTTCCTCCCTTAATTCAGAAAGGAAGGGTTGTGATGGTAACTCTGTTTTTCTGAGTAAAACAAGAAAAAAAAAATGTTTTCCTAGCTGTGTGCAGAAAAATCCAGATACACAGAGGAAAATCCAATAAATGATTAACGCAGTCTTTCCATCTGCGGATAATGGTATTTCTGGTTGGGTTTTTTTATTATTATAATTTTTTTTTTTATTGCTAGCCTTCTTCTCCCTCATGGAAAGAGAGAATCTCTATTTGATTTGAAATGCAATGTCCTGAGCCGCTTTCTGGCGAGTACCTGGATGATGGCTTACATGTGGTTTTCTGCCTTTTGAATGAGGAAGAATAAATTGGAGGTGAGTTTCCTGTACTCTTCTCATCTCCCTGTGAGAGGAGAACAGTGAGCAAGAGAGCACCTTTATAGGCAAAAGATTACAGAGTTTATGCATTGGTTATTCTTTACAGACCACTGATTGCAATACACTCCTTTTTTTTTTTCCTGAGGGGGTGGGGTGGTGAGAGGAGGTATTTTCAGCCGTGAATTTTTGACCCAGACAATTAATGTTTGTCTTAGGAAGTAGTGGGAAGAGGCTGGTGCCAGCTGCCTGGAACAGGCACTGACACAGCAATGCTGTGATTCTCAATCCATGCATCCACCCAGGTGCTGCCCTGCTGGCGAGGGAAAGCACCCTATGGCCCCACGTTGTGACCAGAGGCAGGTTTGATCCATGTGGTACGGTCAGAAAAATGGGTTTGGTTTGCTGCCCTGCTCCCACTCTGGTGATCAAGTTTGGGACTGCTTGATGGGCACACCTCAGCAGCCCCTTAGCACTGCATAACTTACCCATTTTCCTGTTTGTTGACCTCCTGTTTTCCACCCAAGACTCCTCGCAAACAAGCAATCCACCATAATTACTTTTTTGCCTTGGGTCCCAGTTTTGCTACATGGCATACCCAAACTTCCTATTTTCAATACCGTTACCTAGTCAACCTCAGCTGATAGGGTTACTGGAGCACCACTGGCCTTGCAAGGCTCCACTCCCCAAAATACCCCTAGCAACTGCCTGTGCAGTTTGGCTACTTCTCATACAACTCCCCCTTAACCAAGCTGTGAGATCCAGCCGTCCCTTGTGGTGCTTTCGCACTGCTATCTGCCACAGGCAGCAACTTCTGACGTCGCCTCCGGTTTCCCATGCCCTGTTCTCCTCGCTGAACCTCAGCCCAGCGCCCAGGCCACAGCCAGGTCGCCTGCCTGGCGTTGGATCCCTGGTGTCCATCGCTGCCCTGGCCAAAATACGTGCTGTATGTTCAAACTTAAATCCTTAAGCAATTCAGAGCGCTCTGTAGATGTGACAAGCCCTCATAACTACTTAGCAAGCCGCCAGTTTTTCTGTCAGCTTTTGCTGCAATCATTTTTTTGATATAACTAACTGGAAACTTAAGCCTTTGGACAAAAAATACAGATTTCCTTCACAAATGCACTAAACCCACCCATTTCTCTGCTGATTGCCTGTTCACGGTAGTGTTTTGGGATTTAATATGGCCCTCATGCAGAAAGCGATGATCGATGGTGCAAGAAATACTGCCTTCCCTTGTGCAAATCTCAGGACGAGTGGTGCCAAACACCATCACCCTCCTTTGCGGTGAAGCAAACCAACAGCTAGATGCCAGCGTGGCAGAGGCTTGCAGGATCATCCTCCCCCAGGCTAGCAAATGCTCTCCTCTCCCAGTCCTATGGCACAGAGCATATTCCCAGCAGCCTAAATGTCTGGGTGACTCAGGCCAGATGCCTGGATTGGAGAGAAAAGGTCAAATTCTTCTCAACTGAACACAAATAGGGGGAAAAAAAAAACAAATTGGAGTCCAGTGACAGCAGCTGCCACTTAGGTGTCCAGAGCTCGGCGATGGGCAGCTGCCTTGCAAGGGGCAGCCCAGCCCTCTCCTCAAACCCGGCTTTTGCTCCCAGCTGCCTCCTGGCCCGCAGCAGCATTACCTCAGCCCTGCCGGGGAGGAGGGAGGCAGAGCACATCACCTCCTCAGAGACCCAGGCGCTGGGTGGTTTCTTCTTCCTCTGCGTTAGCCAGCTCAGATGTGGCACAGATGGGGCATCTGCAGCCTGTGCCCCTGTACTGGCTCCCGAGGCCTTAGAGGCACCTGAAACGGATGGGACAAAACCCTGTCGGGGCCAAAATGTGCTTGGCATCACAGCCCTGGCTGGGGGAGAGGGGTGAAGCCCTCCAGCACATCACCCTGCCCCGCCGGGGCACTGTGGTCCATGGCGCGTGTCGGCCATGGACGGATGGGTACGGGGCTTATCGCAGGGACAAGCTGCTCCCGTGGGTGCTGGGCTCAGCGCTGGCACACGGGGCAGAGGTGGACAAGGCGGTGCCTGCGGGCCTGCGCGGCGACCTCTTCAGGACCCGTGGCAGTCATGTCGGGGGATGGAAAGCCAGGTTTTTATCCAACTGTTCCCAGAGGACAGAAATGACTGGATTGGAGGGCTGCTGAGCAGGGCAAGAGGCAGATCCTGTGCTGCTCCTGGGATGCATGGGTAAGCACAGCTTGCGGTGCTGGTGAGCCGGCGGGAGGCTTGGGGTGGGAAGAGGGGAAGTTGTAGGGAAAGGGCGGGATGCCTTCTGAGATACAGGGTACACCAGGCCTAAGGCACCCAGACGATGGAGGCAGTACAGTCTCGTGCAGGGTGGCATGGGTGGAAAGCAGGAGCAGCACTGCTTAGGTACGTACGGAGCTGGAGGTGGTGAGAAAGAGGGGGTTTGGGTTAGGAGGAGCAGCGAGAGCTCTGTGTGCTGCAGCCCTATTGGGAGGAGCATGGGGAGATGCTGCTGGATGGAGCCTCCAGACAAGCTGGAAGAGCCCGGGGATGGTGCTGCCACCCCTGTCTTACTGCCAAACAGGGAAAGCGCCAGGCCAGGGTGCATCACGCTTTGTGCCTGGACTTACCTTTATCCTGCCAGAAATGGATTTTTTTTTTTTTTTTTTTGGTGCTGGAGAACTGAAAGGCTGAGGTCACCCTGTGCTGGCAGGGAGCGTAGCTCCGGCGGTGAGTTGGGAGGCCGATGGGGAACAAGGCAAGGGCAACGTTTTCTCCTCAGCCGCAGAGATGCTGCTGTGTCCGGGTGTGGTACACTTACGTCAGTGACTTCATGGTGATGCACTTCTACCACCAGGACTGTCCAAATCCTGTCATAACCGCAAAGCATCTGGAACAACCTTGCCTTCCACCTAACACGCAGCAGCTTTGTTTTCCAGTGCAGAAGAAGGAGCAAACATGAAGTGTTTAGCGAGTCCTGGTCCTTGCTCCAGATTGCTCCAGAAAGCCTATTCTCAATTCTGGTGGGTTAAAAAAAATAAAGCTTTTGACTGCTACTGAACAAAACGCAAATACGCTGAAACTACAGAAACTAACATCCGTCTTTTGCCAGTCTGTCAGCTACTTGTGTAGCTAACTCCTGTAACTGGGCCCGTGGGATTTGGGGGTATTTTCTAAAGCGCAGCTTCCGATGGGGAAACCCTGCTTTTATTAAAAAGGACAACTTGCAGAGTTCCTGGTTGGAGAAATCCTAACAATGTGACTGCGTGCTCAGAAACCTGACGATGCAAGAGAACTTCCAGTGAACTGTAGGAAAAATAAAAATGAAAAATCAGTTTTGAACGTCCAGATGGGGCGACTCCGAAGACATCTGTGCTCTTTCGCTTTGTGAAGTCGGGCTGTGAAGGAAAGCCCCAGGGCTGGAAAAGGCTTTTGTTTTTTTTGCAGTAACTGCGAGCCGCACCGAAGGGATTTAGGAGCGGAGCAGGGTACGGCATGTCCCGGCCCCCGCGGGCTTCGGCCCTGTCCCTCCCCAGCGCCGTGGCCGTGGGCACGCGGTCTGGGTTGCACTTTTCACTCGGTTGCTTTGCTAATCCTGGAATAATTCCGTTTTTTTTGTTGTTTTTTTTTTTTTTTAATCTTTTTGAGGAGCACGTGGTGTACTCCGTTCCCCTTCCCT